>JAIPRL010000505.1:117798-134025 GCA_025469235.1 Pemphigus obesinymphae
TGATTTTAAGTACATTAATTTAGGGCAATAGTACCTACATGACAAATAAATATATGAATTATTAAAATAAAAGTATCAATTTGAATATTGTGTTGTATAATAACTGTTGTTATGATATATCAATGATCAATCAATCAATGATATATATGGTATATATAAAATGAATCATATGATATATAATAACTCACCGTTATTCCGCCGCGCGCACGTAAGTAGGATGCCTCGGCTCGGCTGCTGTGAACGTCTCGTTTCAGTAATACCTATTGTCTCTTATCAACATTTATTGATAACACCATATAATTAATTATTGTTTCCCGTACGATTAATTTACTGATAACAAAAATATGTATTTCAGCACTTCGCGTCTATTTATAACAACTGTTAATTCACAACATAATATCAGTGTAGTGATGGTTGTCTCAGCCAAATAATTTAAATGTTTATATAAACCACTTATCACATTTAAATAAATAATTATAATATAAATATCCATATAGGTGTATATTATATTGACATACTTGAAAATATTTTTACCAAAATATCCTATTTACGTTGAATGTATTAAATTAATTTTCAATTCCCTTTGATTATTATTAAATAATGTTACATTCAATTTTATTACAATAACGTTAAATATTGTTTTATTAAAATGGACATGGCATACTAGTATATTAAAATAATAGATGGGTTTATTATATTATGCATACAAATACATTAATTATAATTATGTATTCATATTATTCATTATAAATATGGTAACATTATATATGTGATTAATTCTGTTATCTTTAGGCTCCTATATCAGGGTCGGACTGGCCCGGACCGCTAGTCTACTATCGCGGACTGGGCCCTCGGCTAATTTTGGGACCCTGAGCCCCCTTGTTCATATTTAAATAATAATATTTATTAATAAATTTACCGATCCGATATTTATTTACTAAATAGACGAATATTATTTCTTATTCTGCAATCATATTAAAAATTCTATACGACTGATCTGTTTTTGAAATCTGTTGTTAGAGTACCTATTTACATATTTTATTTAAAATGTACTTACATATATCACTAATCTTCTGCTATGATACTGGGATTAAGTTATGATTTTTAGTTTTAATGTTACATTGTATACTATAGACACAAACAACAACATTCCAGATTTTATAATTTACCACTACTAGAAGATCCTCCAAATTTGACCAATTTTAAAATTGGTTTTTTGATTGTAGAGCTTAATTTTGAAATTTAAGCCTTAGAATTATGAAATTAACAACTTTGCTTTACAACCATAGTCAAAATTTTGGAATAGTTGATCTATTTTTGTAAAAGCCTGAAAAAAATAGTATTTTAATTTTTCTGTAAAATATGTATTAAGTTTTTGGATAAATTATTTATCAGAATTTTTTTTATAATACTCAGATAAATTGAATATTTATTTTAAAATGACCAGACTCAATACACATGTAGGACGTAGGTATCTTTTACATGTTCTTTTATCACCAAAATGAATAATATTTCAAATTTTACCATATTTTCATCTTTTCACAAGGCATAGATTAATTTATTATACTATACATATTAGGTATATACAATTTTGCCTCTTCTTATGGTTATAGTATTTTTTTAAATACTAGATTAACAATTTTCTTAAGTACTATAAGTTGATTTTTCATTATTTTTAATATATCTACGTTCTATATACAATTTAGATCAAGTTTAAAAATTAAACGATGTTGTTTTATTAAAAAAATTCACAATAATATTATCTATAACGATTAATTTTCCATGACCTTCCAACTAACTGAATCTATTTTAAAATTTTCTATAAACTTTTGAGCTCAAATTTCGAGTAAGATCTAAATTTTTACAAAACATTAGACACACATTATAATTATAAACAATCTAATTTTCTAGGATTATTTAAATTTTATATTACCTTTTTCAAAATATTATGTATTAGAATTGGAGGACATGTGTTATTTTACCGAAAGTAAATGTTTTCTCAATCTGTAGTCTTAATTAAGAAAGCAAATTTGTACGCAATATTTACAAATTCTATCGTTATCTTTATTTTAAAGACAAAATCATAAAAGAAGTTATTAATTTTATAAAAATAATTTTTTTGGGGTAATTTTTGCAGATGATAAATGTCAGTTCTTATTAATTATGTTATCGAAAGAAGGACAATAGTAAAACACATATTATTCTGTCTGCTATAATGTATTTCTTAATAAATTACTTCTGCAAACTAAAAAAAATTTTTTTTTTGTTAAGCGATTTTGTAAATATCTTAATTATTTTGATATCTTAATTATCTTAATATCTTAATTATACCACAATAAATAGTAGTATAATTACACGGAATTATTTTAAATTATTTTTAAAATGTACTTAAATATTTTTAAATTGTTAAATATTTTTTTTTATTAAAATTTCTTAAAAATGTCCTATATAGGTAATATAGAATCTCTAAAATTTGTATATGTGACGTCCTCTTAAGTATAATTATTAGCATTTTTCATTGGCTACGGCTATATTTTTATAGACTTTTGATCAAATCGTGGACTAGGCCCTTTTTATGCCAGTCCGACACGGTATTATATTACATATATTTATTAAAATAAGTTATTTTGAGTAATTTTAAAATTAATTTTCTCTATATTTTATGATTTAACCACCAGAAATAATTAAACTAAAAATGTTATTGGTTTTACCTACTCCTTAAATTTCTATTAGATATTTATTAAAATATGATTCAAAAGTTACTCTATTAAGAAATGGAGGTCTTTCGGAATATTTTTCTCGAAATAATGAAATACCCAATTTTTAAACTTATATTGAAAAAAAATCATAAGAAAGCAACGTTATAAAAATAATTATTTTTTGAAGGAACATTTGAGGTTTTAAAAATAAACGATTAGTTTTATAATAGAAAGAAATAACAAACATAAAATCTTATTTTAAAAAAATGTTATAAAAACATTAAATTATTTATCTCGTTAAATATAATAATTTTAAGCAAAAACAATCATTTCATGAATGTGTAAATTTAACTTAACACTTTAACATTTTATTATAATTGATGTTTTTGGTTATTATTATGAGTATTATTATTATTGTACTAACAAAAAATGTGAAAAATATTTATGTTTTTAACTTTATTTTTAATATTATATCATTAATTATCTAACTTGGAACGAAGAAAATATTATGTAATATTATATTGTTGATGGTTTTTATTTTTATTGCTATTATGTTGAAATGTTATCATTTATAATTTGTATATCATACTTATTATTATTATTTCTGCCTATAAATTAAAAAAATATATACTTATATAAATTACATACCTATATTCATATAAATCATTTTACTTCCCTGGTTTAGTTTTTTCTTAGTGTTTATCGAAAAAATAAAAATAACCTTTTAAGATGACACTACACACATTTTTGTTTGTCAAATTAGTTATATGCATTCAAAAAAATGAGTTGCTTAACTATTTATAACTTATTTAAAAATTAAATTAAAAAAAAAAAAACTACGCTAAAGCATAGTTTATGTTCTCTTCTACAAATTTGATAACAGGTAAATTTAATCTAATATTAATTTTAAATAAACTGTATTAAGAATGCGGTTTGTAAATTTGCTATGTTAAACAGAGACAACAAACGTATGTGTATCTCGTCCTCTTTAAAAACCGTAATACCTGTATTTACTGACTCCGTCTAACCAATTCATAATATACGAAATATGTATATAATGTATATAATGTTCAGCATATTTATCATAACTTTGTCATTTTTAATATTAGTGTAAATTGACCTATTACAAAATTTATAGATTAGATCACTTTCTATGCTTCAACTTCGTCATTTTACTGAAATTTTGTAAAAAAATATAACTAATTTAAATCAAAGTTTTGAAATTATTTTTTTTTTTGGTTAATGGTTTTTGTTCTACTATTGTTTTTTTTCAGCATAAGAAACTGGCTAATTTTGTTCTTTAAGAATATAATACAAAAATTACTGATTAGAAAAATTGACAGTCAAGAGGTCGAGCGAGGTATTCATGCATTCAATGTAAAGAAAAAACGTTAAACAAATATTTGTCAATAGTTTCGATGATAACACCATTACTTCTACATTTTTCAATCCAGAAACTTAGAGACCAACACAATATATTTAAAACGCATTTAAAGTTGTAATGAAAAAAACTAATTTTGTAAATTTATCAACAATTTGTTAAGAAAAAAAAATGTTTTTCATTTGAAAACGTAAAATAATTATAGTTTAGAATACATTTTAGAATATATTTTAGAATATAGTTCCCAAACTATAGGTCGCGACCCAAAAGTGGACCGCTATTATATTTTAGATGGATAGCGTAAAGTTTTGAAATCTATATATATATATATATATATATATTTATAGTAGATATTGGGATTATTACAAGTATCTCTGAACATTTAAATACATTAAAATAAAATTTTGATTCATATTTTCTGAATGAGAGAAGAGCTATCAACAAATGAACCGGATTAGAGGAATTAATCGACATTTTTGAAAACAGTTCACTAAAAATGAATTTTAATCAAAAACATTTAACCAATTTCTGGTTATCTGTTCAAGAAACTTATCCATTTCTTTCTAATGAAGCTATTAAGAAGCTACTAAATTCATTACATCGTATAATTGTGAAGTGTGCTTTCGGCTATGGTTGCTATAAAAACAAATTAGGTACGAAGAAAATTGCAATTGTCAAACTCTCTGCGCCTCAAATTAACAGATGTTGAAGTTGATATTATTACTAAATGGATATTTTTCATAAAGAAAAACAGAAAACAAGTAGGTACACCCTCCTAAAAAAATATATAATAAGAAATTATACTTTTTTTTTTAAATTTATTAAATAAATTAAACATTTTTACCATATTAAATAGTTAATTAATTATATTATATATATATATATATAATTATATAGTTAATTATTATTACTCTAAATGTATTTTTAATATAAATATTATGCTTTTTCTTTATATAAGTATCTTTTCTTTATTAATGTGCATTGTCTATTGAGCATATAAAAAAATAAAATGGGCAATAATATGTTGTGGGTCGCAAAAATTTAAAAAAAATTCCAAAATGGGTCGTACTATGAAAAGTTTGGGAACCTTTGATTTAGATATTTTGTGTTTGTTCTTTAAATAATAAATTGTAGTTCCGTTTTCGATTTCTTTCGTGTACATTTTCCTATAATATCGGTTAATTTAGAAAACAATTTAGTTTGAAGCCCTGATTTAAATAAATATATTTATTTTTAAAATGAAAATTTCGAAAATGAGATGGAGATACATTTTTTAATAGGTTAATTTACTCTAATATTAAAAATTACAAAGTTATGATAAAAATACTGTACTTACATAAATTTCGTATATTATTTATTGATTAGACGGAGACAGCAAATGCAAGTATCACGTCCTATTAAGATAGTTTTAAGAGGGTCTGTATAAGCAATTTTATAGACATTTTTAAAAAAATGGAAATCTAACAATCTAAAAATACTTTGTTTTTATTTCATAATTTTCAATGTAATCACGATATTTCGTAAAAAAAACATGTTTTATCATTTTTAATTTTTATCAACTTGAGAATATCATAGGAAAATTAAATTATAAAGAACAAAATTATTTATTGCCCTACGTAGTCGATTTTTGATATATACTATTTTACACGTTTTATGAATTGTTAAAAAATAATTTTTTTAGATTTTTTTAAATAACTATTAATGATATAAATCTTTAAAAAATGAATGTATCGAAAAAAGGCTATGTAGAGCACTATAGATAATGCTATAAACTATAATATATTTATTCAGCTTTATTTTTAATATAATATCATTATTTCTAACACGATTATAAGTTGATAAAAATCAATAATGCTAACACAAGTTTGTCATTAAAATTTTGTTGATACGACGTCCATTTAAATAAAAATACCATCGTAAAATGATTTTTCCAAAACATGACGTTTTAGCTATCATTTTTTGACGATATTCCCTAGGTATATTTTATTATCGTTAATTTAATATAGATGATGAATATTTGTTAGAATATAAAATAAACTAATTTGAGTGCAACACCAACCTAGTGCAACTCCTTGTTGAACTCCAACTATTGAAAAATAACAAAAATAATAATTAATAATTTTAATTACACCTAGGAACATAATGAGTTTATTTTATTATAAAAAAAAAATATATATAAAAATACAAAAAAATTAGTGGTACTGAGGGGGCCACCTACATAATATAGCTGAGGGCCCACAGAGAAAATCCCTTTTCCTATCCACCATAGAATTCAACTATCAACGTTCCTTACGTATCTACAAAATTGTCGTCGAATCCATATTAATATTCATAACTTATTTTTAAATATTAAAATAAGAAAATTTTAATTTTACTAATGATTTTTTCAAGTGTATACCTAATGTAAAATTCTATACTACCCCGTCACCCCTTAAAAAAAATACACCACAAACGTGTAGATAACTACAGTGGCTATAATACTTGATTCTTCTTTATTTCGACAAGCCTCGGTAGCGCAGTAGGCAGCGCGTAAGTCTCATAATCTTAAGGTCGTGAGTTCGATCCTCACCTGGGGCAAATATTTTTTGCATTTTTTTTTCCCGATGAATATATTATTGTAATTTATAATACTTATATTATAATATTTATAATATATTATTATGATCATTAAATATATTATGTATAATGATCCATTTAATTTTATAAGAAATTATAATTAATAATAATATTATAAAATCAATAATGCATAATATACTAAACGTTAAACTATATTATTGGTATAACACTAACTTAAGTGCAACTCCTTGTGATTGTAACTTTTGTTGAGTGAAACACCACATAAGTGGAATTATTTTTAGTATAATTCGTACACCACAAATTATGTATTTTATCATGATCTGGAATAATCGGTGACCGATGTTTTTTGAGAAATAATAATGTTAATAAATCCATTTTAGAAATATTTCACCTGCGACGGAATTTGGCGTTCATTTTCTAGGAGATAGTGTTTCACACATAAAGTTGTAGGTTGACAAAGTAGATAGGTAATTTAAAAATGTATCGAACTTATTATTCTCAGATTTTTATAAGAACTCGAACTTCACTTCGTTCGATTCTCGCCCAATAGGTTTCACACAACATATTAGATAAATTATATTTAATACAATTTTTGAACAATACCACAATAATATAATATAGTAGGCACCTGCTCTACATATTATGTAAATTCGGTCGGACTTATCGTTTTCGAGTTTTTATATATATATATATATATATATATATATGGAAATGTTTGAAAGTCCTCCCCATAAAAGTTCACCCGAATGTATTAATATAAATATAATTAAAACTGTGAAAAATACTACGAAAGTCCGAAGATTTAAAATTAATTTCTATGAGATATAAAAAATATAGTAAAGGTATCTGTGAATAATATGTGAATCAGTTGGTCGGACTTACCGTTCTCGGTGTTTTATAAAACTATTGTTTAAATATAATCTATAACCTACATATGTCCGAAAAACGAACTTTCCACAAGGTGTTTTAATAGATACTCGGTACAATATTATACGTAGTTCAAATAAACAGAAAAAAATATTATAAATATAATGATAAATACTAGTGATTGATTCTATCGAACTGTTTGATAGTAAGTTACTATCGAATTGTTCAATAGATACTTAAAAACTATCGATCGATAAGATCCGAACTATTCGGTTGGTTCGAACTATTCGATAGTTTTTGTCGAAAAATCAGCATTCGGTCATGTAAGACTATCCGATAGTGCCCATCACTAATAAATACTTAATTTATAAAAGTGCAACGATAAGAAAATGTATTAAGATTTCGTTCACATATCACATATCTATATCGGATAATTATTGAACACTCATTATTTCTGTAGACGTCGAGATCGAGAAAAAATAACGCAAAAAAATCAAATCAACATAGTGGAATTCGAATTAGTAGACCGTATCGAAAGTTGATTAGACAATTGAAAGACTAAGCGACAAAGCTATCTATGATAAGAGATGATAAGATGGTCGAAATTTCTCGAATTTAAACTAGTCAGATAACGGACGGTACCGTATTTCAACTCACAATATTGATATATGTGATAACCCACACATATTGGGAACGAACATCTTGGTCGTACAGGGAAGATTCATAGACAAAGAAATGTTCAGTCGGGTGGTAAAACGTTCGGGAAACACCGATTTCGGGATGATAAAATGACGGCGCGTAAAACGCTCAAGTGAAACAGACAGCGGAACGGTTTTCTTCCATGCGATTTATAGGGTGAACGCAGAGGTAATACGGTGTGTACCTAAACTTTCGCAACTTCGAAAAAGTCGAAATACGGACGAACGGAAAACGGAAAAATTGTGAATCCAAACCACGACAACGATAAAAACGGAAAAGAAAATACCCACTCCCCTCAAATGGTCAATGGAATTAAATAAAAAGCGTAAAGTTTTCTCTTCCACGAAAAACCGTCTATTTGGAGTTCGCATATTGTATAAAACATATTATGATCGTGATAAGGTTCAAAATATGGCCGACAATACGCAATACATATTGAGAATGACCGTCCCTCCCCCTTGGCCATACAATATTTTATCTCAATAATTTTTAAACTATACAAATATTTAAAAATAAGTATGTCTTTATTATTCGTTTTAAATGTGTTCGTTTGACTTTGAACGGCTTGGCCGTGCGTCAAAAACTCAATTGGCAAGACCGATATACCTACATCATATACGATGACGACATACTTGTATAATCATTTCAATCGAAATATCTTAAATCTTTTACGATTTTTATTTCGTTGGACATGTTTAAACAATTCTATCGAAATATTTCCATGGCGTTTTTTTTACCTACTATTATTTTAATCATACTTAAGCAACATATCATTCTATAGGTTATATATTTATATTGTTTAAAAAAAATAAAAATAAAAAAATAAACGCATTATGATTGTGTCAAAATAATTATCACTAAAAATAACTCAAAAACATAGTTTTACCATAAAAATGTATGTTTTACTATCGTACATGAATTTTATTATAGAACATTTTTTCTATTTAGGTAGGTTTATTCACAGTTTTTATACTTAGGTACCTACACGCTTATTAACAAAATATTTCAATGTGTTTGAATATTATTATACTTTACGTTTATTTCAATCCATTTATATATTTAACCGTTCATGGAACTGAAAATTCAAAATTCTAAGCCTGGTATTGTAGGTAATGAACCTGTAGTATTTTGTAAAACAAAATTGTATGTAAAATAGAAAAAAAAATACCGAACGTCGAGTAATTATTACAAAATATTATAATGAAATTATTATAATAAAATATATCAAACCGCCGTACATATATAATATCATATTATATTGTTAGCATAATATTATGTACTTCACCTGTCTTGTTTTCTTTTTTTTTTTTTTTTTTAGCTCTGATATTGCAGATTCATTCGATTAACCTTGATGAATTTAACGACAATTACCACTTAGTTTTATTGAGCTAAAAATAAACACCATCCAGTTAAAAGGGATATAAAAGGGTCTTGTATATGAAGGAAAGGTCATTTTCCTATATACTACAGTAGCATAACTGTAGAGAAAATATATGGTTTACGTGTCATAAATAATTGGTTTATAGGAAGAGCTCGCGGTACTTAATTTTAATAAAAAAAAATAATATATTAACGCATATATACCTATGTTACAATTATTTAAAATTCTAATTGAGTGAAAAAAATCTGAATCTATTAATAACACGCGTATATAGTGTTATTACAACATCTATATTTCAACTGGTAGATATTTATAGAAATAATGAGTGAGACACAGAGGTAGAAAGAGAAAGAAATGAGAGAAATTTGATTCATTTCCCTTTTTTAATTTATACGAACACTAAATGTTTAGTTTTTACCCATTTTAAACGTCTAAATCTTATACTTATTATTAATATTTTTCGATAATCCTAGAAAATTAAATTTATAAGGAAACATAATGTACTCACAAAGCATCCTTCAGATTAGAATGAATGAAATGGACCATTGTTGAACGGGGTCGTTGGAAATAAGATGATGGTAAACCATACGATTCTCAGAGGGTGACCACGATTTAATGTCTACTTGATCGTTTCTTTAATCCTGGAAGAAAAAAATAGCATGTAATTACTATTATATTATACAAGTTAATAATAGCAGTAGGTGCCTCCCTCTACTTATTTTTCAAAATAATATATTTAATATTACACATAACTATTATAGATTCATCAATGATGATAACAAATGATCGATATCAGTACCAATACTCAATATTCAAGTATCGATATACTGAAAAATTTTGAACACGTGATAAATTCTTTAAAATAAAATATAATAATATAATATAGGTATTATGATATTTGAAAAATAATAAACAAAAAATAAAACATATTATTCGTTTTAATCGCTACATTTTACGGCTATATTATAACGTATATAATATTATATTACACCTTTAATAGTAAAACGATGTTCTATAATTTTTAATTATAAATATATTTTTTTATCAATTAATTGGTTTTCTGATAACAATAAAAAAAAACATTTACCAACAATTATTCTTAATTGTAATGATATCTAGTATATATACGCATAACATAAATCACTTATACAAGTTTAAAATTTCGGCAGACGTGTTTAAAATGAAAAATAATAATATGTCACGCGATTATAATAATACCATAATAATATCGTTTAATAAATTATAAAATCGACTAGGTACTGTATAAGCAACAATGATCGCGTTAATTTAAATTAAATATATTTTCTAATGGTACAAAATTATGCTTTTAGCATAAAAGTTCGTTTACGAAAATTCATTGTACCTATACGTAATTCTTAGGATAATGTTGTCGAAAAAATCGTTTTATTTAGAAAATATAGGTACTATAAAATATGCGACGAGATCGCAAACTTTAGAACCGAGCAAACAAAAGAGACTATATTATCACGATATTAGGACAATATTATCTTAAATTTAAATCATTTATTCGATGACGACCAAAATGTATGAGTAATAATATTATTATTGTTACATATTCGTTTTTCCCTCTGTACCTTGGCGGCTCTAATTCAAATTTTACTTATAAAATATTAATGTACCTACGTATAAATAAATATGAAAAAACGAGTATAGAAATTACACACGTGTTGAACATTTTAAGTTTGTGATTACATGCCGTACGTTTTAAAAAATCATATTATTACCTACCTAATCTATCTTCACTGTGCCGTGATCGTACTGAACGCTACAATTTTTGTACAAATGTTTAAAAATACGTTTAGAAAAAGGTTGAAAAAACAGAATGTTGGCATATCTATACGTATAGTCAAGTGGTATACCTATCGCCAAGGGCACCCGGAAGAGCGTGTATACCGTTCCCTTCCATCCTCCTCTCAAGTATACGGTTAAAAACTATTTCTCTAATTAAAAAATACATATATATATATATATCGTTAATAATTTGAATATTGTTAAATTGTTTATTTTTATTATTAAACTCACTGTAAGTACGTGTACAAATATTTTAAACCTCCCACCCTTCCCCCCTTCACGTGGTTTATATTTCTATGAGGTCCTAAGCGCTCTAAGTATCGAAATTTTTTTCAGTAAGTTAGAAAACGAATTGTCTTTAAAATATTAAAAATATTCATATCTACATAAGTACCTATATATATTTTGACAATAGATCATTCGTAATAAATAGGTTTTAAAAAACTCGTTACGTTGTTGGAAAAATAATTCTTAAGTTATCTATAGAAATATAGTATTTGTGGGTTTTTTTTTTTTCTGTACACTATTGTAAGTCCTACACAATACTAATAAAGCTACAAATTAGTTCCATTTTTATAATCAGAGATTCGAAATACCGAATTACTAAATTTTATTTTACATTTGTCTAAATTTTTAAGTGATTTTAAGCCCTCAGTTATTTTATTCACAATTATACGTCATTTTTCATGATATTATTATAATGCTTTGTGTGTTATTAACTACTTACTGAACGTAACGAGGAATGTATTGATTTTACATTTTTTTTTTTTTTTTTTAATAGAAGAAGACGAATTTTTGGATAAAGAGCATTTCGATATCAAATTCATTCTAGTTGATACTTTGGAGAGTTAATTTTTCGATTTTCCAATAGTTTTCCTAAATGTAAAGGAAAACTACGAAAATTGTTATAAATTGGAAAATACTAACAACTTAAAATGTACACTAAATATTCACTGCATTAAATTGATGACATTTTCAACGCTTCTTGATCTATTTTCAGTAAGCGTGCAGTTATTTTCGAGTAAAAGAAATAGTCAGTCGAGTATGAGTTTTTTACAGAATATAAAGCTTTTTTTCTGATAGGAAATGTATTCTAATTGAAACTAATAATAACAAGAGATACATTCAAAATTTAAAATACCTACCTAAAATTACTAAATAATATAACATCAAAAAAACGATGGGCCAACTTTCACTAACCGACAACTTTTTTAAGGTTATGGTTTAAAGGTCGTTATTTTTTGGAAAATGTAAATAGCCTGATATAAATATTATAACCTATTAAGGATACATTTTTCCAACACTATAATTTTTTTCTATAAATATATTTTTCTTATTTTTTGTATAGGTACATTATTTCAAACCAAATTCTAATAATTGAAAAATTTGGGTCAATCTGTACTTTTTTAAGTCATCAAGTCACCTGTTTCAAATTATATACCTACTTGGTACTTTTCGAAAGTAATTTCAAAGTTAAAAATTATTTTGAAAAATAACCTATACTTTTAATTTAAACTTATAAACTCGTAATTACTCAGCTTTCTTACTCATGAAATATACATTTTATACTTTTCCAACATCCCAATCCTATTTTAAGGTAAAAGAATCATATAGTATACTTACTTATATAGAGGAAAAACGTGTTAACATGTAAAACCAAATAATTTTGCAAATATAATTCTGTTAGATTTTTACATAAAGAAATGAACATAACAAATTACAGTTCAAAATTCAACAATAAAAATATTTTATGTTTTTTTACCTTCGTTAAAAGTACCTATATATGATTCCATATTATAACTATAATAGTTATGTAAAGTTGTTCCCCTGCAAATACGTTGTTTTAAAGTATCTACTATGATATTGCTAAACATTTTATAAGACTGTCGGCGCCATGGTCAATTTATAATTTTGCGTTTTCCCATTCTCCCAAACAATCGCTTTAAACAATACTCCTATATCATGTATCTAAATTCTATATACGACAACAATGGGTTAAAATAAAATATTTTACTTTAAAATAAATTAAAAAGACGTCGCATGCCAATGATTTTCAGTGGTAAAAGTATTACCTAAGTATGTTCACACGAAACAAATGAAATAACGTTAAAAATTATTTTATTGTTAAAACACCTGTTACGAAATTGATATAGAGATCAACGTTTCGAACCATCTTATCGGCGTTTTCAGAATAGGTAGGCATTAAAAATCGTACAAATTACGGTGGGTTAAATACGTTTTTATGCCTTCAATAATGATTTAAATATCTAGAAAATTATGAAACCCTAATGTATTGTCTCTTAAGAAGGAAAAGTAGGACAAAAGACCTACAAAAACATGTAAAAATTATTCCAATAGTACAATTTACCAAGTGGTTTTAGAGTGTATAGTGAAAAGTAAGGAGTCCAAATTTTGATTATTTTAAATAGTTTACAACCATTTTTGAAAATGTATTGCAAAAAAAATAAAAATATTAGTAGTTATTTGCTATTAAAATGAAAATATCGGAAATCGAGCTTCCTACGTCCCACTTCACGTACTATATAATTTTAATAATAAGTACTTTTACTTTTAAGTCTCTTAGTAAACCTCCTAGTATTATTGAAAAAACTTTTACATATTTTTCCGTAAAAATCAATTAAATTGAAAAAAAATCATCATGTGTTTCTCCCGTAATTAGTAGCAACTTTCAATATACAGTTCACATACCATTAACCCAAAAAATTCAATGTGTGACTGTGAGGTGAAGTTCAATTTTTAATATTACGCCCTCTTAAGAGGACGTTGCACAAGCATGCATTATTTTTTTCGGATTAGTTAAGAAACCAAATTTTTATACAATATTACAAATTATATTAATATTTACATTCTACCGTTATCCTTTTTTTTGAAATACAATTTTGAAAAAGTTATTAATTTTGTAAATACTCTTTTTTAGGGGATTTTCACAAATGGCATAATATCAGTTATATTTATATCATATAAAGGATCAGGGTAAAAAACCAATAATTTTGGCCATATTTATACTATATTGTGTAAAAATTTGGTTTCTTTTTTATTATGACTACGGCCCAAATACATTGTAAAAACATTACGCTCATTTGCTCAATTATATTAACTTTAGAACATTGTATAAATATGAAACAAAAAAAAATTATAAAAATAATATTATTTAGCACCTTTATCAACATAGCCGTTTATCAATACATGCATTTAATTACTTTTAATGAGTTGTTTAAAATGGATTAATTAATATATTTCGAACAACAATAAATATTTAAAAAATATATATATCAAAAAAAAATATAAAAATTTGAACATCGTAAAATAATCGATATTTTTACAAACCGAGTTTTTAAAAAAATATTAGAGTTTTATGACTTTCAATTTTCCACAATTTCCTATTCTTAAAAATCTTATAATCAGGATTTGTAAGTACACTCATTTGCATATCAATATTTCTAAATCGTATACTCGTATTAAATACTAGGTTACAAAGAAATTCGTTACAAGATGACACAATTCAGTAAATGAAATGTTATTTTACATAATATGGATAATTGCATATTTGAATGTTTTCGGCATATTTGACATATTTTGGCATATTCGTGCGTTTTATTGTGCATTTTTATAAGAATACCACCAAAAACAAAATTTTTTATGAATACTGGCAACATTTTATGATATAATTAATACATAGACAAAATGATTGAAACAATTATTTAAAAATTATAAAAAAAATTATGAAATTTTAAATGTTTAATCTGCAAGTTAAAAATGTATTTATGCATATAAGTTTAAAATAAAAATTTGTTTCTAAATTTAAAAAAATAATTGATTTATATTTTTTATATTCAAGTGTTTTTTAATGCATGAACTTACGACCCCTGCGTATAACTATACTATTAATATTTTTATCGAAAATAGTCTATATAAAAATGTAAATAATCATTAATCATATTTTATATGTATGGATATATTATATATCATATAATTACGTAATAATGATAATTATCATATATATATATATACATTATTTTATTATACAACTATAAACAATTCAGTTTCCTATAGAAACCTGCAACTCCCGAAGCATGTTTCATGCGCAGAAAAACACTGTTATATTACGGCCACGTACAACAAAGTTGAAAGCTTAAAACAATGCTATATATTTTAACTTCCCAACAAACATATTTCCTAATTAAATATCAATAGTTGTAGTATAAAATCCCATAATTACATATTTTCTTTTTTAATAGAACATTTAAAAATCTAAATAATCTCTATCGTAAAATATCGATTATAGTTTATATTTAGGTTCTTAAAAAAAAATAAATAAGATTTCCGTTCAAGTTCCGGTTCCAATATTTTTAATAGATTCCAGTTACAATATCTGTATTTTAAAATTCAATTTCAAACGCTGACAGAGCTGGAAATTAGTATCAAAAACTATTTACAACTGCCAGTTAAAACTATTACAAAATCGAAATCAAAATGAAAACAATATTATAGTAAATGAAACCAAAATCAAAAAAAGCCGGTCAGTAGGGGGTGGAAGCACTTCGCTCGTCGGGTGTCAGTATGGGTGGATGCACTTCGCTACTGGACAAGATACTCTTGGTGGATGTATTGCATTCAATAAAACGATTCTGAGCGTAGCTTCGGTGTAGTATACATAACTCTTAATATTAAGAGGATGTTACACTCGCATTTGTTGTCTCTGTCTATCTAACAGATAATATAGCAAAATCACACTACGCAGAATTGAAATTTTGGCGTTTAGGTTAAATTTAGAGTATAAACACCTATTA
>JAIPRL010000506.1:0-82500 GCA_025469235.1 Pemphigus obesinymphae
GGGGGGGGGGGGGGGGAGACCGATGGTCCGTTTCGTTTATGCGTTTCGTGTGCGCATGTTATGTACGTTTTCCCACCCGAAATAATTTCTATACATATATATATATATATATATATATATTATATACATTAATATATATATATACTTATTATATACATATGTAGACATATCGTTGGGGAAATATAATAGTTTTCGCCTAGAGTGACGTCGACGAAATATTATAATAATAAGGAGGGCTGTTGACCGGTTCGGGTCCCGAGGCGGTTTTAATTCCGTACACGCGCGGTCCCGCGCGCACATAAATTACCGGACAATTAATTCCGACCGACGTAAATTCCCGCCGCCGTCGCGGTCCGACTTGCCCCCTATCAACGCGCGGCCGGCGATCTCCGCGCACACGCATCGGGTACGTGTTGATTTACGACCCGGCGTGATCGGGAGACTCGGCTCGGCAAAGTCCCCCGCGAGAGTAAATATTATAATAATAATAATAATAATAAATACGTTCCAATGCACGAAATATTATCATAAATATAATTATGGTACAATAATGATCGTTGTCCAGTGTGCGTACCTTTATTAAGTATAGGGTACGCGTTGGAGCTCGTCGATCGCATTTTATTGCGAAACGACAGTCAGTGGACAAGTGTAATGGCAATGTCAATATAAAATATATGAACAACCGGTCCCGGAGGGAGAGGTTGTCCCATCCCATCCTCCCAACGTTAGAGATCAGTTGGCAAAGACGGGTATATGGACGAGTCGAGACGATTGACTGTGGATGAGTATACTCGTCAAGGTATATAAAACTTTGCCTGTTCGTTCTATACACGTGAAATCTATATCAACCGACGGACAATGAAATTTCAAATTTTTTGCAAAAAAAAAAAAATAATAAAATTTAATTACGATTTGTTCCATGATGTAAATCAATATTTTCATTTTTGCTTTTATCAGGGGTTCTCAATAGTTTATCTCATTATTGGTGATATAAGAATTGAACGCAAATTTTACGTTTCACGATTCCGGTTTAAAATGATTATTATTTATAAAAAAATATGTTTAACCAATTATATTCCAGTATGATACGTTATTTCATTCTATTTATCGATTATTCGATAATCGTTAAATTTTGGGAACCACTGGCCTCAAAAATTAAAAAGTTAAGTATTTCACTCAATATTGACTTTTTTCGATTTCTGTCTTCAATTAATGACTTTGAATGATTTCGAAAATGTTGTGAGTATATAAAAATTAGAATAAAAAATTATCAATTTTATGTAATCCTGCAGGGTAACAATGCAAAAAATATGTAGCACTGAAAGAGTTAAGTATTTCGTATTTGTTGAATTTTTTCGTAAACTCATATTCAAAATAGTCAAAATACGCCCAGAGGAGTGTGGACATATGTGCCCAAATGATAAGACATTATACCTCTTCGGTTTATAAACATGAGGAAATCATATACGCAAAACATGTAAAACACATGGAAATATCGGCAATGTAAAATTGATTCAATTTTGAAGAAAGACATAATATTGTCGACCAAAGTAATAAATACTGAATCGGATATAATACAATCTGTATCTTCAGGGTTATAAAAAAAGACAAGACAATTTTAAGGCATTGGAAAAATAATGATATTTTCGAAGCATCTTCAATTTTATGATGTACTTCAAAATTGTAAGTTTTTATTATTGATCATTTTCAATAGAAGTAAATATACGTGTATACATGTAGAGAATACTTATTTCTATTGGAATTTTGACAATGATATACTGATTAAATTGACAATAAACAAATGAATAAAATACCGAAAAATGTGGAGAATATAAGATACTTCTAATACAGATGGTGAATAGATCTGTCTATTGATCTATGGCAAGAATTAAAAGATTTTAATTGGACAAGATCCGTATAATTGATTATTTAAAAAACGCTGAATCGTAAAAACCACACTTCATACATTAAATTTTGAAGATTTAGTCAAATTTTTATAACAATAGGAAGTATAACAGAATTCCCAGACAGTCAAAACTAATATACAAGTGAGTAGCCATTAATACCGGAATTTCAGATATGATAATCTATTAAATTGTACCGAAATAAATATAACCAATAGATTAATATCTGGAAAATTGCAAAAGGAAAACATTAATGTAAAAATTTAAAAATGGTAAAAAGTGTGGTAATAGTGATATATAATATGTATAAGTATAATATATAATAACGATATTCGAAACAGAAGGTGTGTATAGTGTAATATATAAACTATTGAAATTTATTAAAAATTATGAACGTTTTTGATTATATTGAAAATTGAGTGCCCATTTCCGTATTCAATGTTGCCATCAGACATTATCCATCGATCTATAGCCCAAAAACACCCATTTTGCGTCCAACGATGCCGTCATCAATCATGAACCATTTCTACTTTACGATATACCTACTAAAATGCGCTTGAATTTACAAGAATAATTTATTAATAATATAATTTTTCCAAAAGATAATTTGTTATTACCAGGATCCAGATTTAATAAAAATGTAAAATATGGAAACAAATATCAAAAAATATGATAGGCACTGCAGAAGTCATATGGCGACCGCATCATGCTTGTTTTTTTCGCTTCAAAATTGTACATACATATCATTATTAAATGATTTTCGAAATATAAAATATTATGCACACATGATATATTTTATAACTATAATACGTGACGCTTCGCACACCCTATCTGTAAATTAACTCGAGACATAGTTCTCCTAAACCAGTCATCTTCCAAATAATTTAGTTTCACCATATTTAAAAAGTGAGGTTACGAAATCTAGTTATTCGGTATTCCTATCAAGCCAGAAACTAATATATCTAAAAATTATATATCCGCCTGAATGATATCTTCTTTTTGTAACTTTTTCTCTTATATAAATTGCCCTATAACATCATTAAATACAAAACACTGTCCTTAACCTAGGTCATTTAAGCTAAGTCATACGACCTCAAGCATTTGAAACGTCTTATGTCTCCTGAGTTGTCATCAAGAAATTGTTTAGCTGATGCATTGGTGTACAGCTATAGTCTATTCGCATGTAATTTGTTGGCAAACTTTTTGATTTCGTCTTGGATGAATCATATGTTTAGATTATGAAGGTTGCTGCAACAATGGTTTAAAGGGCAATATTTTGGGAATGTTGAATGACTTTGATGTTAGATTTGCTGGCACAACCCCATTATTACATGCCAGAAGTCCAAATTCATTTTATGATAGGTACGTATAGAAGACGTTTGCTTCAAGTAGCCAGTACAAGTTTGAATTTCCTCATTTTTTCTTTGATTTGTCATCTTTTTTGGTGGCAAATGATGTTTTCAATTTAGATGGGAATCAAGATTTCTGTAAAAATTCAGAGCTTTAAGGGAATTCGACAGTGGATTTTTTCCTAATTTTTTTTCTTAATGACGATACGTTACATATTTTGTGAATCGCAACTTTAATATTAACTTGTGCTACATCAACATACATACTGTATTAAATAGTGTTAAATTTCAATTAATTGTACTACGTAAATTTACAGAAAATATTAATGTGAATTTATTTTTCATTTAAAAACAAGTAAATCTGTGTAAGTAAACCATATTTGTATATATTTAAATATAAATTTCAACTAGTAATACTGTGTAAATTTACATAAATAAATATTTATTAATACAAATTTATTTTAGCTTATAAAGTAAGTAAATTTGTCCTCATTTCTTAGGTAAATAATTTTTATACAAGTTTAATACTAATACTAATAGGTAAATTTACTAAAATTATAGTTTGTAAATTTCAACTATTTAAAGGTGGTATTTACAAGTCATGAATTGTAAATTTTAATTACAGTATATTGTAATTTTCAATACCAGTTGGTTGATCGTGTGTGGCCACAAATCTTATGTAAATTTCAACCAAATATTTTTTACAGTGCATCCATGTGTATTAATTGTTAATATAGAATATATGAGTTTCCAATTTAATGAATTGAAATAGTTTTACGTTATCAGCAAATGGAAATATATTACAGTCAACAGACGAGTACAAAGGGTTAAATAAAATAATCAATATTTGTTCAATGTAAAACATCTTTTCTTATTTTATACAAATTTATCCATTCTATTATACTTTACCACGTTTTTGAATGCCCCAAAGATAGGCCCAACAAATTTCGGAATGGCCATAGATTAGGTGTAATTTCATGAAATATCTACAAATCAAAATTGTACAATAACTTTACATCGAATTACAATTTATTTAACACAATAAATTATGTGATAACGAAAATTAACATGTATTTTTGATTATGAAATCGTTAGACATTAAATCGTAGGTATATGTTGACATTAATTTACACCTATATCAACGTTTCAATTGTCGACATTTCGACCACATCCCATCTATATTATTATATAATTATATGTATACACTCGAAATATTCTTGTATAAGCTAGTAGTGAACTCAATTTTAGGTTATTGACAAAAGAAAAATATCTAGGTATATACCTAACTATTATTGCGCGCGTGGCAGTGTATTATGTTTTATATACCATATGGTTAATGAAATGCGGTAAGCACGTGGCATACGGTAAACGTCCATACTATATCGTATGTGTATTTATTATATGATATAGATTATAATATAAAGTATATGTATATAGACGTGGTATAAAATTTTGTAACCGCAATAAGTAGTCGACGCCGAAAAGTTTTATTCCCAATTTTATTCATTTTGAAATATTTTTTTCTTAGTAGTATTTATTTATTATTATTAAATGTAAACATACTTATAAAATACTATAAAATAGGAAATAATTTGTCTCCTAGAGCAAGCTTGTGTTGGAGACAAGAGTTCTAATTTAAATAACTATATAAAGAGAATAAAAACAATAAAAATAGCAACATCATGCCGGTACATCATAATAACATAAAAATTAAGAATCATTTATAACTATAATATATCTACTTTTTAGACAATAAAGATTTACAGTGAGAAATATTTTGCGAGTAGATAACACTATGATATTAATCATATTTTAGATTTTAGATTCTGAGCATAGCCAGGATTGTGTATTGGTTTAGAATGATGTGTTTTTAAATATATTTTTTTTTGATGAACACATATGTACGAGTATCTATATACTGTTTCGGGCAGAAAGAGTAAAGTAAAAGTTTTCTAGTGTATAGGTTTTTGATAGGAAATTCATTCTGGTTGGTACTGTATACAGGCCATTTTTTTTATTTTCTATGTAATTTTCAAAAATGTAACGAAAAACTACTTTTTATAAATTTTGTAATAAACTCCATTTACGTATTAGTAATTCACATGCTAACAAGATTAAGGTCTATCTTAATGATATGGCTTCACGTTTTGTCTAACTTCCCTCTCTTGTCTTAGATGATAACAATTGACATTCTGTGAATAAAATGAAAAAAAACTACCCAATAATCCCTACAGATCTTTCAATACATCATAATAATTCACTATCTTTAAATGAATCCAGTTGTTTTAAATTGACTTTTAATCGTTTTATTCATTTTACAATGATATTATTTTTTTTCTCTTTTAGCAAATTTACGACTAGAAGTAGTCGAGTATAAGTTTTTGAGTAATAAATCGATTCTAGTTGGTATTCTGTAAATTACATTTTTAAGTTTTTCTATTAGTTCTTTTAAGCACATAGAAACAAGTTAGAAAAGCCCACTCTGCGAACGGGCTGAATTCCCGGTTTCTAAATGTATTTTAAAAAATAATCTAAAAATTGTATAAAGCAAACCGTATAATATCTTTCTTCCCGGAGACCAAGTAGACAATGTTTCTCGAAATTATATAATAAAGAGATTAAAAAATTAATAATATCTGTCTCCTCGTAACTATATCAACAAGCTCGTAACTACAGGCACACAGACAGACAGACGGACGGACGGACAGAATGGGGATATAAGGTACCCAAACTTATGTTTAAAAACCCAAAACTACCTTTTATAACGGATATATTTTATAAATGTAGGGAAAATAATAAAATGACAAATAAAATTGTAATTGGACGAACTACTTTATAAAAAAAAAATATTATACCAAATCTATCTGCTCTAAATCGTTTTATTGAATGCGATGATTTGTCATTGCTTTCATATTCAATATATCCGCTATAAGTAACTTACCCAACGAATAGAGTACCAAAGTTTTTATATTATATTATTGGTAATGACGAAAATACGGAAAATTCGTTTCATATCATATGAGACATACAGCTGCAGCATTAGATTGGATATTTTAAAAACGCTCTTTTGAACAATTTCAAAGTAGGTACCACTACAAAACCCGCTGTTCATTCTAAGCCAGTTATACTTTATTAGATATTAGCCCACGCCAGACTCAAATATGGGAAACCGATTTTACATTATACGCTCTCTGTATGGATTTCGTTTCTATACTATAAAATATATCGTCTATAAGTTCAAGTAAAAGTATTTTTAATGGCCGCGTTGACGGAATAGGCGTTGTTCGTGTATTTGCTAAAAGTCCTGCGAATTACGTACCTATATCTGCGGTGGAACACATAAGAGTGACAAATAAGGAAATTCCGGCTGACGTGGAATAATTGAAACGGTTCCAGAAGCCGTGGACGATCGGATAAAATCGCCGCTGATACCCGATCTATGATCCACTTTTTTTTTTTTAAACCTATTGGCTATACTGATTTATTTATTACACTATACATGCCTATAGGTATTATTTATTACTGTTATATATACACGTATGCGTGACACATTGATATATTAATTTATTTTACCGACTCAAACGGTTATATTATATTATTGTACTCGTACTTGTTTGTAAAATATTATAACGTAACGATATTTTTTTCCATCAAGTCAATCACAGCACGGAAAACATGCCTCGAGACGGACGACGGACAAAATATTTATAAACAAATATACGGGTCCGCGTGCGGCACGGCTCGTGCGCCGAACGAGCGTACATTTTGGCACAAACCCGTCGGCCGCCGCGCCCCAGCTAGGTTACGATATCGCCGTGTATACGATTAAGCTCTGCACGCGGTAAAACCACAATGGATCGCCGGACGAATTTTTTTTTAAAACGTAAATTTCTTTACCCGCCGACCATACAATAGGCTACCACTATACACATTACGAGTACGACGACCACGGACGGTAGCAGTATTCGATATGTTATACGCGCGTGGGAGGTCTTTCATTCGATTCGGTGTGTTTACAATGTGTGCGGTATACGTACTATTATATGTAGGTATTATTATCATAACACCGTATTACAATCACCGCGAGATAAGTGTGTGTGTGAACCGAAGAAAAACGATACAAAGTCATTTCCGAAAGACCGGGTGGTATCTATACTGGCAAAGAGGACGTATCGACCTCTCGGTACGAACCGTACGAATAAAAAGGCGGTTAACCCGCGTGCAATATCTTATTATCGAACGGACGAGGCGTAGACGGACGGTTTTTCGTGACGTATTATATATTGTTATGATAATAATACAGGTATATGATGGTAACATATATATATATATAATATTATATAGGTATATGGTGGGCGCGAACCGGCCAAAAATTGTTACTATACCGATTTCGGCGGCCGCTGCAATACAATAATGTGATTTTTTCGAGCGAAAAAAAAAAAAAAAAAAAGGAATAGGAGTAGGTACATGTGCAGTGTACCTACAGCATCATGCATTTATACCACCTACCTGCTCTGTCGGTTTCCTGCGTTTCAGCAGCCTGCCAATGGTGGTTAATTGACCGTGTGTCGAGCGTACAGATATAATAGGTTAATGAACGGCCGATACGTACCTAGGTACTAGACGTTCGGACGGTAAATGTAGCAGAAGGATCGGTAGTCCGTGTACACAGGCGAGATATTTGCAAAAGGACGGGCAGGATACTTTGAAAACGTATCAAAATCGATGATCGATGAAGAATCTATTATAAATATTGTACTTATATATAGTGTGTAGAAGTATGTACACTTGTGTCAATAATGTTCAAATAATGGAATTTTTGAAAAAAATAAAATAAAAATAATAAACCGACAGAAAATATATATACTATCGATGTATCCGCAGTCCGCACCATTTCAACACTAATTATTATAATGTGGTATTTAT
Source organism: Pemphigus obesinymphae (assembly GCA_025469235.1). Classification (NCBI taxonomy): domain Eukaryota; kingdom Metazoa; phylum Arthropoda; class Insecta; order Hemiptera; family Aphididae; genus Pemphigus; species Pemphigus obesinymphae. Next base: position 8,180 of record JAIPRL010000506.1, read on the forward strand.
ATAGAAATCGTAACTTTTTTCCTAAAAAGTAGACACTATTTATTGAAAACAAATCAGTCTTCTTGTTCCTTAGCTGGATATGAATTATAACATATACGCGTTTTACTAAATCAATCTACCATCATTAATCCTAATAAGTTGAGTTCTAGAAGTTGTATAGCAGTTTATTCAAGGGGAAGGGTTACCAATGCTAAGAGTTTCAAGCTCCCCCAGTAGAAGGCCATTTCCAGCAATGTCGAATGAATTTTCTAAAGTCGGTAAATATTACTTCTACTTGCTCCTTGATATCAAAACTGTTTAATATGTACGATGTGAATGTAACACTACTTGTAACATTAGACTTATCCTGTCGAAATCCATGTTGTTAGTCAATTATTATACGATTGAGACTTATCTTTGTATTGATAACGGCTATAAGTTCAAAAATCTTGGATAAGTGAGGAAGGATGATAATTTGTTTATAGTTAGTAACATTGGATGGGTCACTTGATTTGAAAATTGGAATTATGGAACACATTTTTCAAACACTTTGAAAAATGCCCTCGTCCATAGAGGGTCTGAATAAGATTGAGATGGGATACATTATCAAGTAGTGACAGTTGTAGATAATGGTTACAGAAATACCATTAATTAGGTCAAGTGGAATTATTGCTTTTCAGTTAGGAAAGTGTATGAAGAATGTCATCGGAGCAGAATAAACTTAAGAAGGAATATCGCATGAGGCTAGGCTATGAGGTGGTAATCGTGGGTTGTAAACAAAAGCAAAATAAGTGTTCAAAATATTAGCTGAAACGGTATTAATAGTAGTTGTAACGTATTGTTTAAGTAAACTAAGGAAGAAATAAGTGGATTTTTTGGAGGTTCCTAATATACTTTCAGAAGAAGGCAGGAGAATTTGAGAGATAGAGTTCAGTTTTTCTGATGTATACTTTCGACAACTACCTACTGAATTATTTTTAATTATTGTTTTTTCATGTTCATAATTAAAATATTATAACAATAATATAATATAAAATACATTTTATCACGTACTATTATATCAACGATAAGAAATTGTATCCATTTATTTTTTTATCTATTTGTTCGAATATTTTACTAATAACAAATGAACATTTTACGTTCAATAATGAGTCTCATTTAGGATAATTTTTACTACTGAGGGTCAATTAATATGGCCATATGGGTCTCACGATAACTGACGAAATAATAATTTTTCGATGGTTAACACATCGGATGGCCATGAGACACATTTCAGGGTATCACCCCTAATCAATAAAAAATATTATTTATCCAATTTATAAGCCACAATAATAGTATGTACAAAATTTCAAATTATTGGAACAATTTTTTTTCTTGAATGTTTATAAGTAACCCACAAATCCATGTTACAAATCACGTGGCGGTTTGGTCTTTGGAACACGAGACCTAAATTTGGGTTTCATGGCGCTCAGCGTGTTAACAATATTATTTTTTAACCGAATACTTTTCTATGGATTCAGCTTAACCCATAGAAGTTAATTTTTTCATTAACTTGTCTATCTATGTATTTGTTTGTATACTACAATCGTGTTCACGTGTAGGATCAACGGACGTTGGAATGTATGCATTATTTTTCGCTCGATAGCTGGCGGATAAAATCATTTTGTTTTCGTTCCACGACTAGATTGATAAAATATACGCACAATATAATATTATTATTATTATTCTTATTATTATATATAGTGATGACGAGATACCACCTATCAGACAGATGATTATACGCATTATAATAAATGTATATAATAGCCTAGACTGACAGTTCGGACAACCTATCCCAATAGTAATGGGAGCGTTTGTCGAAATAGCTCACGGATCGTCTTTGATTATTTAAATTTTTTACTCTTAAATTAATTTACACGACCAGTCTGCACAAGTATAATAGACGTCGATCAATTGGCTAAGAAACAAAACCATCTATATACGTCATGCGCGTGTAAATTATAATTTAAAGCTAATTAAATACACGCAGTTTTAGATTTGCACCGTACAACGAAATGCACTTATATGCACGTACTGTGTACACATGATTTCCGATCTATCGGTAATCATTAATACACGTCGTATTAACGGGCGATTTAAATGATAAATTGAACGCACACCGTTATACACAAGTTCAATTATACTTTAATATACATATACACAGATCTATGAGAATTAAAAACACACTATATACATACGAATTATTATGACTCGACAGATGTACTGCAAGTGTACAACACTATATATTGTATGCAAGAGTGACAATGAACTCAATACCAAATCAATATTAATCAGACGGTCAACAAAACCACAAAGTCGTCGGAATATAAATTCAATTGTGGTCACAAATAATGAACATGGGTAGAGTTGACGAAGGGATGCCGTTTTGAAATTGGCATCCTATCGACATTTCAATTATGGCCTTTATTTATGTACTCACCAGGCACGTATTTGAGTTCCCCCCTCCCCAAAGCCCATGTGATATTATACCAAATTAGAAAATTAATTAATTGTGTTACATAATTATATAATAGTATACCCCACCACTAAGGCACTTTAAAAACCGTTATTAATTATTAGAATTTCGTAAACTGACTAAACAAATGTTGTTGATACTGTGTTATCTTAATAGAAATGCGATATATTTTATATAAGTAATAAAACTAATATGAATTGGTCCTCGGCCGTGTATTCATCGTTTATCTAGTGGTGAATTTTATTGGTGCGATAATATTGTATTACCCGTTAACTGAAAAATAAAATATTTTGTTGTCTGTTTTAGTTATGGCAAACCCTCTATATTGTACTATTGTAGTAATTTACGCTTATTATTATGAATAAATTATTTCTAGCCGGAATAATATGCTAACGAGTTAGCTCCTAAAATTAGGAAACAGATAAAAAACACCTATTAAATGTATTAGTTGAAAAAAAAGTTACCTGGTGTATCAGAAAATAGTCATTCCAGTAGGAAAAATAGTACAAAATTTGGCTAAATGAAAAAAATAAAAATAGACTTAATAATCAAAAAACTAAAATTATATTACTTATTAAAATGCATTTGTATGCATATTAGTACTATTAGTTTATAATATATATACATTTTTGGGTCTAGTATATTTTAAAAAAATTATTGCTTAACACCCCCCCCCCTTAAAACCGTGATCAAGATACGTGCCTGGTACCCACTGCCCATACAGATACATTTTTCTCTAGTACTTTTATCAATAAGTTGTTTTTGTTGTTGTCAATTGATAAATAAATGTAAGTACATCAAAAAGTCAGACGCTTTATGATTGACATTCCGGTAAAACTTCTTAATTACACTTTTTGTTTATAATTTATATTTCCTCATAATGTTTAGAAAATTAAATACATAAATTCAATGTTTGGTAAATCTGAAAAGTGTCACTTGTGTTTTTGGAGTTAATTTAGTGAGTGGGGAGAATATAGCCGAAGTAGGTACTCTCTGATTTTTGGGTTATAAATAAATGATTGACATTTATGAAATTTAAATTTAAATGGTGCCTATGAATCAATATTATATACGTTTGATCCAAGAGAACATAGTTAACCATATATTTTCAAGTTCTATTTTTCATTTCTTAAAATTTGGGCTTGATAGAATTTCGGAAGTAGTCCCGGAAATAGTCATCAGTGTCCTTCAAATTGTGAATTTTGATACAAAGTGATTGTTTTAAGGTTCTTACCTAATTTTTTCGGTAAATATTTATCTTTTTTAAGAACTTGAAATAATCATGATATATAGGTATTACATTTTTATAAAAATGTTAAAATGTTTACTATTTAATATTCGTAGTGGGAGGAATCACTTTGGTCTTACATTGATTATTAATGTTCATTGTAATTCATTTTTTCTGAATAAGACTTTTCGTGTATAAGTAGTGAAAGTTGGAGTTTTTGGGTAAAATACTTATTTTATAGAAAAATTGTTCTAGTCGGTACTCTTAAGAGGTAATTTTTAGATTTTGAGCAAAGCGAGGATTTTATGTTGATGTTTATTTTTTATTTCAAAATAAAAAAAATTTTACCCAGAAGTAGTCGAATAGTTGCTTTAGAATGTTTATGAAAATGATAGATAATTAGTTCTAGATGGTACTTTGAAGGCTTCTTTGGCTTCTTAATTTTCATAGTAATTTTCTTAAGAAAACTTGGAAAACTAGCGATTGTAAAGAAAATGGTTATAAATATAAAATTAACAAAGAAAAATTATTATGGTTACAGATTAATTATATCTATTATATTAAATACACAATACGTTCTGCTTAGAATAGCTTTTATTTAAAAAAATTGGTATCCGAATAGTATGTCAAAATTACAGGTTGTTATTTAAATAAAGTATATAAAACATGAAATTTTTTTTAAAAATTTGAATATTTAAAATAAATTTCATGACTTAGGCAAGTATCTCAAGTTTATAAGTATAAGAAATTAAAAGATGATAAACACTCGCAGAGAAAATTAGTTGAGCATATTAAAACAATCACCTTGTATAAAGTATTCGAATAGGTACTACTATAATTAACAATAAGTTTTTGATAACACTGTGTTTGTTTAACGTGATGTTTAGTTTACAGGATAAGTGAATCTTTTTTGTTTCAAATGACAACATTTAGTCAAAAAAGTTTTAAAACATTTTTACGTGCCGAAAATATTTTCAGTAGTAGTTGGTACTAGAGATTTGAACGTGCAAAAAAAAAAAAAATAAATAAATAAATAAAAATTGGCCCAACCCAATTCAAGAGAAATTTAAACTTATTATTACTAGATCCATCCTAATCCTAGAACTGTAAAATTGGGTCAACCCGAAAATTCGAAAAATAACCCTATCCGGCTGAACTAGAAAACTAACCCAACCCGATCTGATAGAGAATCGCATTCAATACTCAACCCAATGAAGCCCAATCTAATCAGGTTCGAGAAAATCATATTCAACAATCAACACCATAGGCCCGATAATTTGATTTTGGTGCGAAAATATACCAATTTGGCATAAAAACGTTTGTTTGACTTAACGAATGTATAAAATTATACCGACCCGACTCGATAATTAATATTAAAACCGGGACGAAAACCCGACTGTTCCGACACGGTCGACTCAAACAAAACCTAACCTGCAATAATAATCGATAGTTTTTTCAGTTACATATTATACAACCAAGCCGATCCAATTCGATCAAATTGTGTAATTTATAAACACCATCCTGACCCAACTCGATCTGTGTAGGACTAATTGTAACAAGTGCCTATACATAGTGAAAATTTAAATAAAATCAGAAAAATGCCATATATTTTGTATTTCATTTACGAGCTGACTTTATTATTTTACGATGGAATTGAAAATCAACGATACCAAGTTAATCGGTATCTACTAAGAAGTATTATAAGTATAATTTTCAAGAAAAGAAAACTTGACGATGTTCCATTTTTTCTCACGTGCCACTGAAATATGACCAACGCGTGTTATATTTGGCATGCGTGCCATTGCCCAAAGGTTCGCCACGTCTAATGTTGGACGTACACCTAGCAATAGGTATATATGTATGTATATGTTGTTAAACGATGTATATTGAACACCTACCATATGTTCGTATATTCCAGATATTCAGGACGAGAAACCGCATAGGATGAAAAATTTCGTTCTTGGATATTTTTTTTTTTTTTTTTAGTCATCGTTTGGTGAGGATTACTGACTATACAGTCGGGTAGAGACGTAGGTACATAAAAAAAAAAAAAAATCGTTGGCGAATATATTATTATATCCGTACACCGGCGTCATAATATACGAATCGTCTATTTCACGATTGTAAACTTTGTCACGTCATTTCGTTTCCAATATAAGTATACCTATACGGTATACATATATATATATATATATATATATATACGTTACGAACAAACAGAACGAGATTATTTTAGATTATTTTTTTTTTTTTCGTATTTTCTCGGACGAATAACTTTCGTATCAGAAATCGTACCTATATGAGGTATACGTGTGCATTATACGTCACGTCATACCTACGTGTTTGCCAAAAACGAACGTTTTAAAATAAAAATATAGGCATATATGAGCCGTATATAGATTCGACGGATTTTCGCGAGTCGAAGATCCCAGAAATTTCCATAAGGGTATAATATATAATATGTATGTGTGTATTTTTTTCCGTCCGATGTTTATCGTCGGCATCCGATAAAATACCGCGGGAAAACGAAATTCCTTTTGGCGGTGTGTGTATATATATATATCTATTTTGGATGTTGCGGTATTACACGCGAAACGCAATTCGTTTCATTGATATTTACACATATTGTCCGCGTCGTATCATCCGAGATAATACAATATTATGTGTTTTCCGAAACACAAATCGAATTCAGCCACAGAAGCACTTTTAGCAGGGTGGCGGGCACGGAGCACACCTTCCCCTCCGTAAAATGAACTAAACATTTTTCTTAAACATCATCATAAAGTGAATATATATATATATATTTTTTTTTTTAAATAACAAAGCCGATACCTGCCATTATCGTAAAGTAAAGTATATTTTATTGCGTTTATTGAGTATTCGCTGTATTTAATACATTCACATTTTATACTAGGTATAGGTATAATGATTAATATAAATACATATTATTAGGTACGTATACCTGCTATTATATATCATACTGATGCTAATTATTTGCATTGAATTTTGTTCATTTTGACTGATTTTTTGTGAAATATAAACAATACGTTTATCCTCGCCCGCCCCTCAGACGTCTACGTAACATGAGCGTCCATAATTTTAGGTAAATTGATAATACGTATTATAATGATCGTACATGCATATACTATATAATGCAAAGTTGTCGTTTTGAAAATTAATTAGTAAGATAACACTAACGCAAATCGTCCACGGTAATTTCTGGCCAATTGTTTTGGTAATAACATTTGGAAGATACCTATACTCTTGATCCCATGGGTACAATATTTTAAACGACCACCCATGTAACACGATAACGATAATCGTATAATAGCTAGAATGCGTATATTGAATTTTACACGTTTTCCCCGTCGTCGGCTAAAGTAGGTGTATACACACTGTCATGCGTGTCATATCGTTTTACATACTATCATCTAAATTCCTAAGAAATTCGTTAAATTTTCAAAATATCATCTCACATAAGTATATATGCACCACATTTTCCGAATTATTTCTTTATGACATTGGTTTACTTTGAAATTGGAATATATTATTTAATTTCTACTATATTTTATCGTTATATATTATTACCGTTGATTTTATAATGTAATAGTTAAGTGTAGGTTGTTATTTCAAAATCAACGAAGATATCTTGTAAATTATCATAAGTGTACAATACAAAATCGTTTTTGAGTAAAAAATTACATCTAAAAACTCATTTAAAAAATCGTTTACACGATATTAATTGCATAAAATGTATCATTTTATAATAAAAAAATGCATGTCCAAAATCTATCCTGAAAGAACATTTAAAAATACGAATTTTCCAAATCGTTTTAACTCAATTTTCTGTATTATAATTAATTTTAAATTCACAGCGGTAGCGAAAACTGTACCTATTAGTGTAGAGTGACCATATTTAAAAAATTAATAAAAAGGACCAAAAAAAAAAGGTCGTTCTTGTAAATTTGACTCCAAAAATCGAAAAATCGCTTAGATATTTTCGTAGTGTTTTCCCAAAATCCGAGGATTCGTTTTCAAACCCGGTGAATAAGTAAAAAAAAAAAGCCAGGGAAGTACTTTTTACGTCGAGTAGGATATAGAGGGAAGAAATTGGTACATCGTCTCTTTGGGTCCTCGGGCAGGATAATGTTTTATTATTATTTTAGTTTTTAAAGTAATAATAAATTATTGCATTCGATGTGTAATAGTATATATAATAGATTATAGTAGGTATAATTGATAATCAATAATTATTTTATTACAACACGACTTTTGCCGATTAAATAACTTGGTAGCTGCTATATGCTAACCCGATCTTTACTCTATATTTCAAAATCGAAAAATGTAATTAACTATAAAAATGTTTGTATTTGAATTACAAGATCGGAGTATTTTTACTGGTACTTACAGGTACTGTACTGATATACAGACAGAGAGAACAAAAAAAAAAACATTATTATAAAACTAATAGCTTCTTCACTTCATTCAGAACTTAAAACCAATTAAAAACTATTTATATATATTCTTTTTGAATAACAATAAAATAACGAAATCAATTTTTACAATATTATTTAGTTGACAAGAGCTGATGCAGAACAAATGCTTCCAGTATCCGTTTTAAAGAGGAAAATACTATTTACCTATTCGACTTATAGCTACAAAAGTATTTAAAAATGATTCTTGTTCAGCGATCAATTTTTATGGCGACCAATTGTACCCACGATAAATTCACCGGTGATCAATTGTTCGCGGCCAATTCACCGCGATCCAATACATAAGTACTGATAAATACAATTCTGAGTTTTATGATTTATTTTTTTTTTGATGGGAGAGGGGAATAAAAACTAAAAAACAATAACTATAGAATTGAGTTATTATCAAAAAAGCTTCTTTTTTAATTGTATTTTAAATATAATATACTAGCTGTGATACTCAGCTACTCCCGAGAATTTAATTTATATTTTCCTTTAAATACATTGTGATAAATTATGTATTAATATTATATTTATAAATTTTATTTTATTATTATTTTTGGCATTGAGTAAAAATTTAAACCCAATTGCCCCTGCCTCATCGAATAAAAATAGGTAGATATTCCGTATACGAATGTATACCTGTATAAGTATGTATATAAACTATAAAAGTATATATACAATGTATAAGTATCTTGTTATTTCCCTTGCATATGTACAAAACTGCATTATAGCATACGAATTTTATACACCATAAAAATGTCGTTTTTCTTCAACTATAAGGAAACTGCTAAAAAAATCAAAAAACTACCTCTCAAAAGTACCGACTAGAACTAATTTTCTATCGTTTACATACAAAACTTCTACTCGACTCCTTCTAGTCACAAAGTTGCTCACAGAAAAAAAATATAAAGTATACACAATTGTAAATTCAATATATTCCTCGCTACGTTCAGAATTTAAAAAGTGTATTTCCACAAATTATAAAAACGGAATCTGATTTAAAAAAAAATGGGACAAAGAACGTCCCGTGTGAAATTTGTCTCGACAGCGGATGCAAATACTAGGTGAAATTTTAAACGGGATATTCTACTAGTTTACTCAGGTCAGAATCGTTTTTTGAATGCAATGTTTTATCTCGGGATTTTTCTTTATTCTGAATCTTAAATGAATAATATCACACTATCCGAAAGGTCCACTAACACCGAAAATAAAGCCTCGTGTACACACCACGACCGTGGTTAACGCGGCAGTATGTATACAGTGACATTATATTGTAATAAGAATTATTGCGCTCTCGTGATAGCAGTATCACACCATCTCGCTTAACTATAGATATAGTTGACAGTACGACCACATTAGACGGTGACAATTTCATAATACGTTCTTCCGGGAGAGAAGGTGATGGCTCAATATTCTCGTCGTGTGTACGGCTCGATCAAGGGACGATAGACCAACTGTATGTGTATTGTCAATGCCAGAGTTAGGTGGGTGTATGAGGAATTTTCGATCTCTCTGTATATTGTACGTACCTATTTAATAATATTATGTTATATGAACTTTATGTCGATCACGTCTGGGAACGAAAATCGATTTCGTCCGCCGGCCGGGCGGTCGGGCGCGAAAAAATAATAATCCGTCGGTTTCCCCCGACCGTCCGAACGTATTAAAAAATATATATTATTATACGCGTATGTATAATATATAATAATAACGTGCTTATGCGGACAATCATTTATTTCGGACACACAGTCGTGTGTGCATGCGAGTGCTGACAACACTTATGGATAGTACTCCTCTATTCGACTTGAGGTCGGCTCAATTAACCTTTTTTTTTTTTTCTTCACCTGTGTCGGCCGACCGTGTTTACCGTCGTCGCCGCCCGGCATCATATTATTCTACTCGGCCAACGATCGAATATAATACGTCGTACAAACAAACGGACGACGCGAACGTGATTGATAACCGAACGGTACGAGATAGTACTTTATATGTATATATATATATATATATATATATATATATACTTGTATATATATATGTATGATATTCCTATACGAAAAATAACTCTAAAATCTAAATACCTTATTCGGATATAGCCCGTCCATAAGTCATAGGACTTGCGATTTCCGTCAGCCCATCGGACACGTCGTCCGAATTCTTATAGAGACAGGACCAACACGTGACCGGCTGTGTTGCTAAAGGTTTGAATCCATATGTGTGATCCAACGGGGGAAACACTCGAAAATATTCCATAATGCAAGAAATTTGAAATCATATCGCATTTTGTACGACCAGCAGATATATCAACGGTGAACACCGTCAGCGTTTGGATAAAATTAAAAATAATCCAGTAGGTATACTTGTTTTACGTATATGCGGTAATAATACGACGATAGAATTTTAAATAGACGCGTTTTTCGAATGTACATAATCGAGCTAAACTGCGTTTATCTTCCTATCGTTCAATCAGAAAAGTATAGGTGAGTTAAATTTTATGCATATACCGACTATAATGCAGGCATTATCTTAGTCTTACTATATAAGTGAAAGAAACTACATAGACAGTGCAAATGACGAATAAATAATATACATTTTATCAAGACGGAAATGACAAAAGGACGACGATTTACGTGTGAGAAAGAGAGATGGAACAGTGAAATGAGTGGACTGTAGAAGAAGATTGTGACACGATCCGTGATATTATCTATCATTTAATTATTCGGGAGTAGGATTGTATAGGAAATAACATACGTAACTAGTATTTCTGAGTATGGGTCACTGGAACCAATGGATTGTTGAGAATCGAATGTTAAATATACTGCTTGACTCGGACTATAAATAAATATGCCTTCTAATTTCATACTGTTACGATTGAGGGAAAATTCTCAAATAAAAAACAATTTCCTAAACTTCCTAAACATTTTTCTTATTATAATTAGACCTCAAACGCTAATGACAAAAATGTTATTAAAAATCTATATATATATATATATAATTAGATAATCTGTTAAATCTTAAATATAATAATATATTCAATGTACGTGTCGTATATGCGTATACAACACTTACTGCTATGACATTCCATAAAACCTAAGAATATTTCTTAAAATATGCATGTATGTATAAATAAATAAGAAAATAACACAACAGCAATATATATATAATGTCAATAAAAAAAAAAATTAACAAATATAAACAAAGATAAACCAATAAAATAAATAACTAACGGATTTTAGACAAAATCGTGGTAAAAAAAAACAAATTAAAAACCTTATCTTTTATATAAGAAAATTCATAATATATTATTGAATACTATTATCTGGCTACAGATAATACAACTATGCGAGTGAACATTTATAAAAATAGAATATCTTATGTCTAGTTTTCAATTCGATAATGCATCTCGATATAAATAATTTATGCGTATAGGCATATTTAAACGTAGGATTAACGGTCAAATACGCATTTACATTATGAAAAACGAGTTTATTAATTTAAAATTGATTCGTGAATGGATTTTATATTATCCAGAACTATATCTAGAACTAATAGTAAATATACAAAATACGTAAATAACTGCACTCTAAATTCTACTTACAATGTCTGTTGGTGGATAAATCCTTATCAACACCATTAGAAAACTAAACGCAGACATATTTACTTATTTTTTCTACAGGTATGATTTATACACGTACATATTATAAATATTTGTCGGATGGACAGGCTAGGATTTATATGTCATAAAATGTTCTTTAAATTTGCACAAATAAACAAACGAAATAACTAAAATTTAAATAAGTATGGTAGAATTCCGTAGAACGAACTATATAATATTCAGCGCTCGCGGAGAGTGAAGAATCCGAAACAACAAGGAATTTAAGGAACTTAAACGAAACCCTTGCATAGTGAGCGAAAAAAAATAAAAAACCCGGTCGGGCTGGCCATGCTTACCTTAAAAAATATACTTTTATACACATAGCGCAATGTAATTGTCCAATAGGCAAAAAACCGCTTGGACTCCACAGATCAAGATGGAAATATTAACTAGGGACGTTAGACGTGAGAAGAGTGGAACCAGACATAGAGTGGCAAGTCTTGGCGAGAGATAGAGATGGACGACGGGGAATACGTTTGTCAGTATGGTATTAAAGGCCAAAAATTATACGAAGAAGAAGGACTAATTATATGACATAAAATAATGGTCTATTGTTTTTTCACTTAAACAATTCTCAAAAGGATTCAATAAGAATCATATTTAAAAAAAATCCATCCATATGTAGATGGTCGAAGTTAGTTCATCGTCTTTTCGGTTTTCGGACAGGATAGTAGCTATATTATTATTATTTTAGATTTGAAAGCAAAGTTAGATCATTGCGTTTAAAAAACGATACTGTGTGAAATTTGATATAACGTTATTTTTGGACGATTTATAAAAATTTTTGGAGGACTTTAGTAGATTTACTTCAAGATCGAGAAAACTAGACATTAAGAAAATCGAAAAATAGTCTCTTTAAAATAGCAACTAAAACAAATTTGCTACTAGAATTTTTTATATCCCAAAACTCCTACTCAGCTCCTCCTATCCCAAAAATATGCTAATGTTGATTACTAAATATATTTATAATTTTTTTTTTTACCAAAGAATCATTGTGAAAAAAGCTCGATTTGTACATGGTAATGTACCAAAATGCTCAACCAGTGACAATGACAAAAATTCAGAAATATGCAAAATACAAATTAAAAATCCAGCATCACCCGAAACACATTTTCTACCTACGGATTATATTTTATTTCACTACATATGTATATATATTTATACCTGTACTTACCATATAGCCATATAATATTATGTAAAATCGACGACGACGATGCACATGTAAATTCCGTTCGGTCGACGACGAATATAAATTGCGTCGCTCGAATAATATCGCGAACGCTCGTTCGCAGACACACGTCATGTCCGCAGACGCATTGTTTTTTTTTTTTCGTTTCTTTCGTTTATTTTCCATCGCCAAAATCCAATACCTCTATATATATCTGTAAATCTACTATCCGAATACATATATACTACATATATGCATATAGTATAATGCCTTTTTTTCGATTCCCTATGTACATATATATTATATATACATCGTGATATCGTGTCGTCGAATGTTGTATTGTAATTTTGTTTTTATTTTCGTTTTTCCCGTCGCCGATTTAAAATTTCCGGTCAGCATAATATATACTGTCCGTTCTCAATGTCAACGACGACATGAACATATACGGACAATATTATCATATATAGGTACAGGAATAATATACATAAATTCCGTACACACGGTCAATCGGAAATCAACAGCATCGAGGAAGAGTATAATATACGAAACCATGTTATACACGGGTACCTATTATAGCCATGCAAAGTCCAAACATTTTTAATCTGACCGGTCCATCGAAAAAAATAAATCCCCGGTTACTCTACCAGGTCAAGAAAATATTGTTAAAAAAATTCCGGCTCAGGCGGAAAAATCAGCTAATCCCTTGAAATCCCTGTGGTTTGGTATAAATTTGTTTTTTTCTTGCGTCGGTCGAAAAATACTTTGTAAAAAGAAAGCCCTTACCGTATCGGATATAAATTTAAGACCCACACGAATACATGATAGTAGTATAATTATTTTCATATTATTTATATTCATTATTTTCAAGTTTATTTTGTCTATCAATATCTTATATATTATATTATGTACTTGTAAATATGGAAAGACGGTGAGACAGTAGGATGGACACAATATAAGGTGTTTACATTTATGCTATAAAATCTAAAATAACTTAGAGAATTTTCATGTATATAAGTCTTATTAGCTCACCAAATCTACGTATACGCAGGTGCCATATATTATAATTAAAAATAGGCATGTAAAAAAAGTTAAACAAAACCCAGTCCAAAAATTTTACAAGAAAATAAATCCCAGTTCTGTTTCCTAAAAAAATCAGACTTACAAAAAAGCCCCCTCTTATCCATTTTTAAGTCCATTATACAGATTAATTATAATTATTATTATTATTAGTAGTACCTATATACTTACAACCACATGAATAATGTAATATTATTATGTTCATATTGTTTGAAAATCAAAAAATGATTTCTGGAAAGTACCTTTACTATCTAGAACAAGCTTTCTATCAAAAAAATCACTTTACTCAAAAACCCAAAATATGATTTCTTTATTCTTTTAATCAAACATTAGTTTACAAAAAAAAAAAGAAGAAAATATTTAGACAAAAACATCATTATAAAACCAATATCAAAATCTAAATTAAAATTTGATCAACGAAAAATGCAAAAACTATAGAAAACCCGTCTTTTTAATCACCCCTTTAAATATGTAACTGCGTAATTATTAATATTATACTCGTATATTACCTATATTATATTATTTTTCTAGTAATAAAATAGTAATCAGTAATCACTTACAAATGTATCAAAGTAACGTTTTGAAATGTATAGAAATAGTTTCTTTATTTGCTCGTTATCTTGATGTTCCAAACAAAGATTATTTTTTGAATACATTTTTCTACGGGGATTTAAGTTTCAAATTTCGAATAAAATAATGTAAGTATTGTAATATAAATAATTTTATTTAATTGTACATTATGAGGTTTATATTTTCACCCACTGATATTAATTTTTATAAAAAAAAACATCAGAAAACAAATTAATAAAAATAAATTAAGAGTCCAGATACTACAAGAAAAATACATTAGAAGGAAATAATTCAAAATAATAAATTAATCATTAACTATCATTAATCCACTACTGTAGTACCTATCTATAGACCCGTCGAGAGAGGAGTGGGTCGGTGGTAATTTCTCTCGGGTCCAGTGTTTTCTGGGAAGGCCCGGATTTTTCCGAAATTTCAGGGAAGATAAGAGCACAATAACGCCATAGACGCATTCTATAAGAATGGTATTTTTTTTTTAATAAATACATATTTATCTATATAATATAATTTTGCAATTAACGATTTAAAAACGACAACAAATAAGCAAAAAAAAAAGTCATTCGTATAAATGTTCCTCAAATATTGAGCACCCAACTATATAGCACACCCCCAAGCTTAAATTTTCTGTTCGCGGCCCTGCCTAAATGAAAAGGTTAATAATTGTGTTGGAAACTGATAATAACATATCTATTGGGTACCATTATTTTTGGTGAAAATTCGAATAGGTAAGTTGTTTTGCCATTAATATTAATCGTTTTAAATTTAAAATCAAAATGTATTGGGTGATCTATAATACCCATCCAATTAAATTCTTCAATGGCTTATAATATTTATAATATTTCACAATGACAAGTAGAACAAAATAATTATGGGATGCGTACAAATATTGGACAAAGTCGGTTTGTTAAAATATTTGACCTTAAAATTTATTGAGGTAAAGACCTTGCCGGCATATTCGATATACGGAGTTGATTTTGAACATATTTTAGATTTTGAATCGAAATCTTATTGCGGTTTAAGTTAATATTATCGCAATAATCATTTTATTTATTCAATTAAATGTATAATTTATTACAATTTAGAAACTATACAACATGACGTTTTGTGACTTACACAGTTTTAACACTCCTTAAATTTACGCTCAGTGCTGTAGTGCACGTATATATGTGTGTGTGTGTGTTTGTGTGTGTGTGTGTTTGCTTAAATCGTTTTTTTTTTTTAACATTGTACGGTGTAATGTTTTATTTTCATAAAAAAACAACGTGTAAATTATAATATATAATAAAATATGTACAGCGTAGTATATCGCACACGGTGAATATTATTGTACGTTTTATTTTGTGGAAAAAAAAAGCCACGTAATACCGTATGTATGCGTATAATATAATATTAATTGCAGCAAACGTGTATGCGAATAAATCTCCACCACGCCAGTTTGTGCACTCGGAATAAAATTGAAATAAATATTTTAAATGAGTTATATATATTTAATTAATATAGAAAAAATGATAAATGTACAGGCGCGAAGAGGAGAATTTTTAGATTTTATATTTCTTTTTGCTTTTTGTTTGTTTGTTGTTGTTTGCACGGTTCTACACAACAGAAAATAGCGTTTAATTAAAATTCCTATCATTTAGGCTTACACGCCGTACATATCATACATACATATCATATGACTTATAATATTATACACATAATATATAGGCATGCACATATATAAATATTTAACCGTTTTCACTATTACAATATATACCTATAGTCGGTTTTCGGCCATTATACAAACGCGACTGGTCGAACGTGTTTATCTGTGCAACAGGCTAAAAGATAAGAAATATAATATAAAATAATATGAACGTGAGTAAATAAAATATAAGGTATTTATCGGTACGTTTATTTATTTCGTCTAACAATATGTCACCATATACAAATCACTTCCGAGTGTATTTATTTTTCTATTTCCTTATAGATTATAATATAATATCATCAATAATGGTCAGTAAACATATATACTGAATAAATAATAACTATATCGATAACGCTATACAATTAATAAAAAATATATATAAATTTATATCGCGAGAAATAAACTGTTGGAAATTATATATTAGGTAGGTGGTGTATATTAATTTATTATCCAAACGATTTAAAAATGTATAGGTAATCGAAATGAGCGTTTGTCCTTATTATTTATTGAATTTGAATACGATTCCATGAGCTTGATTATTTTCACTGAATAATATTGTATTATATGCGTTAAAAAAATGCATTTTACTTTGACATTAACGTTATTATGAATCGTAATGTTTTGAACGTTATCGAAAAATCCAAAGAGAAATATTTATTTTCACTTATATATATTTTATAACGTTAAATTCAAGACACTATTCAATCATATTATATGAAAACTTTATTTATTCACAAATAATGAAAAGATAAATACTGATGGTTTTTAATTTCTTTCTCTATAATATCATTCCGTCTCGAAAGTCGAATACCTACATATATTTAATACGGTAGGTATAGTCACTATATATACACGAGGATATAAAAAATAACAGAAGTTTCGTTCAGGTTGAACATAAATTATATTTACTATATTAGAAAGGGTGTAATAAACATAATATATATGGCGGGAATATTAAAATAACATTTACGATGATTTATGCGAATAATTAAGGAAAAGACAAAACGACATTTTTAAACATATCAAATCAAATTTTTGTGAACATTAATTTACGTCCGAATGCGGTTTTGTGATCATCTCGTGTTTCAAAATCAACAAATTAAAAATTATATAATTTATTTAATATTAGTGTACAAGTTCTGTAGCAATATGCTAAATCGTGATATAATAAGCAAGAACGTCGTATTATTAATAATATCGTCGATGTGGTTTTCGGTAGTGTTTCGGTGAAGATTTGCAGATGGTGTCAATTGGCCGAGTATTTTCTATTAATTTTCTACGTCGTATTTTCTTTCTATATAATATACACAAGCTATCTTGTGGGTCCTCTTACCAAAAAGAAAAAAAGATTAATGAATTCAGATGTATAAATAAAAAAAAAAAAAATTAAAATCGTAATTTGTTCAGTGCTAAAAATATGTAAAATAAGCGTTTTTAATATTTTTATCACTCGTTTCCAAAGTTAAAAAATACCAAAAAAAATCATGTGAAATACCTTATCGAGTGTCGACTTTATTACACACATTAGGTACTCGTATTGTACATTCAAATACACTTGATCGTCCGTATTTTTAAATATTTTACAAATGCGTATGCCAACGAAAGTGCGTGTACATTGAATTTGAGTGGTACATAAAACACTCATTAAAATAATATCGGATTATTTAGTTTCAAGTCAGTAATATATTCTCTGATTACATATTTTTTCAACACGGTGTACATAATTAATATAAAAATATATAATATAAATGATAATAATGTAATATAATATAGGTATAGCTTACAGTAATTTTCATATAATGAACGCTGGACTGCGATGAGTTTTTAATAAGTTATATAGATGGTAGGATTTCCGAAATTCCACTTGTCTCCTTTTGCACTTTTCACTTTAAGAGGATCGACAATCCGCTCTGTGTTATCGGAATATAACTCAATTATTGACAAAAGTGATTTATGACGTTTTCAGTTTGGCTTGTTTTAAAACGTTCAAAGTTTAAACCAAATTTTTTGAACTTATATACGTCATATATTTTCTAAGATACCTTTTATATATAATATATTAAATAATTGAATCAAATTGAACCTTAGCCGACGAAAGACTGAACACCCGTGAATCTGAGTAGACATAACAAAACTGTTCCTAGATAACAGGAAAATACTAAAAATAATATAAATTATAAATATCGAATACCTATATATTATATACGTAAAACTGAATTTAAAAAATGGTTTTTCATACCATTAATAATATACAATATTTATGATCAAACTATTTGAATTATTGTAGTACTAAAAAATATACAATATATTACCTATATTTTGTTATATAGTCAAAATATCATTGTTTTTTTTTTTCATTTTACAAGTCTACCTACTATTCGGCAATAACTTACTCGACGCGAAAACTATGAAATAAGAGCACATGTATATCTAAGTGATTTATCAAATACTTTTAAATTATTATGTATATATATATATATATATATATATATATATATGTTTAAAACGATTTAAAGAATGATTAAACTTCCATAAAGATTAAAATATGTATAAATGTATAAAGATAATAATATATAGGCAAATGGAATATCGTAATGCTAATAATAATAATTGGCACACCCAAATACATTTTCAAATTAGATACACTAGTATTATACGTAAAAAAAAAAATGTACATATATATTATATTATAAATTGCATATCATTCTAGCTTTTGATTGGTTTTACTGCAGGATGTAACCTTATTTTCATCTGACCACATTTACTAAACTTTTATTAAATTACATTTGTTATTGCGTATTTGCATATATATACGTTTTATAAATAAAATCATACATTTCGTTCATAATTCATAAGAACCGCATGTCCGTATAAATAAACTTATAATAATTAAATTATTGTAATAAATGCATTTTAATCGAATTCGCCGTCGTATAATAATTTACATTACATATTTATAACAAACATTGTGACGTGAAGCAGCCTCAGTGTATATTGAAGATGCAAGTATATATTATAATATTCATACATAATATTATGTTATTGTAAATTTGCATTAAGCAAAATAAACGAGATAAAATCATTTATTACAAATATTTAAATAAGTGAGTGATAAATTGTTGTACGATAATATTTTATATTCTAGTTAAATACTGCGTTTCGTTTTGAATCATATCCTGAAAAGAATAATTGATTATAAAAAAAAAATCACTATATTTTTATTTTTATCGAATGTTCCAATGTCCACGTGTTCATTGTTGATGATAAAGAAACTCAAACATGACGATTAAAATAATTATGCGCTAAGTTTTACATCAAACAAATTTCCTTATCATTTTTAATCAGCTTATAATTATTTATTAAATATTCTCTAGAGATTTTGAACTGTTTAATTATTTTTAGTTTATTATGATTAGTTATACCATTTTTACCATCTGATAAGATTATTAAAAAATAATTTATAATCTTATAAACTGGCAACTGTCAGTTATGACAAATCAATTTCTAAATCTAACTAATAAGTTGTTTAATTTGGAGTCACGTATTAAATATAATATTATTTAGCTTGAAAAATATTACATCGGGTAATACATATACTTTCTGTGAAATTTCAATTTTTAACAGTAATTATATTAATATTACTGACTATATATTATATTAAATGACATGATTTTTACGATTCACCCTTGCAACCGGTGAAGTAATTTGGGTTGAATTGTATAAATTGTAAAAGACAAAAATTAAGTGGGAGGAAAAGGCGAGATGTTTACACATTACCAATTTTATTATAATGTAAACGGCATAGAATCCTAATAATTTCAGTACAATTTTTATTTATTGAATATTTATTATATTAAATATAAACTTATATCATATATTATGTGATTTCATAATTAAAACACTGCAGGATAAGAACAATAGGCTATTCACATATTATAGTATTTTCTAATTAATTTGAAAAACACTGTAACTCAGGAGCAATTAATTGCAAATTGTCATTGAATTAAATCATACAATTTATATTAACACTAAAAGATATGACATTTGTGTTATTTACTTTTCTACATTTCAATCGTTTAAAGAAATAAAAACATTATTATATTTACAAATAATAGTTAACGCGTTAAAATATTTATTATACATTGAAAAATGTTTTACTTAAACTTAAATGTTTTTGGTACCTATAATTTAAAATATTGCACTATGTAGTAGAATAAATACAGACACTTATATAAAATTTAATAATTAAATCAAAATCAGTAAAATTAGCAATTAGTAATAAATAAATAATTTTCTAAGGCGCGTGGAAGGTGAATAAAGTTATCATCGGAACAAGAGTTAAATATTCAATTTTAAAATTTTTCACGTTTTACTCCAGGAAATAATTTGTCATAATTTTGTGCCGGTTAAAATTGTTTTCATATTATTTTTATAATATATCAGACAATATAAATCAAGCAAATATAAATCTATTTAATGAAAAGGTGCATAAAATCCAAAGTAAGTGGTTGAAGAATTTTCTGAATTGACTAAATGAAAATTGATTTTACTTTTTCTGTAAAATAAGTAAAAACTACCGGGCCCTTAGTCTTGTCAGTGTTTCAATTCTATTATTAATAGATAGATATTTAGCAAACATGATTTTGATATTATAACAATATGTGTTTTAATATTTTAAAAACAAAGTAAAATATAAGTAAATTATAAATTATTATAAACCCAAATCACAAAACAAAATATACGCTTATTACTTTTTAATTATACTATTTGGGTACGTGATATAGCGCTGAAAACGATATTACATAATATATTGGTAGATAGATAGTTGTTTAAATATGTATGTTTTGTATACAGTTATAATGACTGTATACTATTTTCGTTTGTAACAATTTTACTATATTGTTATATTTCAATTTTTATTGCACGATTTATATTATCTAATTTTTATTATAGTATTTTCGTATATATTTATTTTGTGAACTCGTAATAGTATAATGTATTGTTACCCCGCACGTTTACTGTATACGCTCAAGATTGATTTGGTAAAAACCGTGTTAAGATACATATGTTATAACCGTGTACGCGGTTATAATATTTATAACGTTTACACGCGTTCAAGTCACTCACTGGCAGTAAGGCATATTTTCTAATATTATTTCGTACGTATTATATTTTATCGGAAACCTGTTGGCTCCCATATCGTGTAATATACGTATATATATATATATATATATATATATATATGAGCTATAAATGTAAATTTTTTTATTATTATTATTATTTTTTTTTATCGCGGCCGGCCAATCAATCAGCATCCCGATATGGAAATATAAAATAGGGCGCGGGGACCGGGTGACTCGCGTATTTTATAATAATTCTTATGTTTTTTTCTTTATTTTTTTTTTATCCGAGTATTAAAAAAATATATATATATATATATATGAAAAAATCCATTCAACGAAAACGAGTCGGCCGACGAACGACGACGACGACGACAAACCGCGTGTGTGTATAATATGTGTCGTAATAACATTCTGAATATCTCGCGCGCACGAAAACTGGTAGTCCACACGGCCAGACGAAAATAATATTATTATTATACAATATCCCATCTATATATCTATCTACATGTATATACATTTTTATACCTATATTTTTATTATATATTAAACACTCTCCGAGTCGGGATGTAGGCGGCGGCGCGTTTGTGTCATCTGAATAGTTTATTAATAATATCCAGCCACTTGGCGTAATAAATTCGTTTTTTATTCAAAATAGTAAATAAACAATGTGCCCGTCGCGGTCCCGAGTACACCTATAATATTATACACGCACGCATATACGGACATTTTATAAATAAAAAATAAGAAATAAAACCGTTTTCTTTTTTTACTTTACCCCCCGTCCTCTCATATCACACCGCCGCATATCCTTTGCGCGCACAATGCCATCTCTAATTGCCCGGAGACTCGAGCATTATTACACTAAAACTCGAACGTTGAACATAAATTTGAGTATTTTTCACTAGGTATATATATATATATATATGCGTACCTTGTACCTATATTCTTCGTGTTTGTGTATAAATAAATTATACGTATATATACGTATATATGTGTGTGTGTGTGTATACGTGTGTCTGTATATAATAATATACCTACGATGTAAATATGTGCTTGTGTGCATATGATCGGGGCCCGGGTCCGAGATGTTTATGACGTGACGGGCCTATGAGTTCTCCCGAGTACGTGCATTTTCTACGACATTTTTATATCTTAATACGTCCGGAAACGCAAATATCATAATAATATTATGCATTCATAATAATAATAATAATAATAATAATATATAGGTATATTTAAAAAAATACCAGTTTGTAAATTTGTCTTAATTGCTGCGTTGACGACAGAACGTCTCTAAGACCAGCTATATGTTTACCGATACCTATTCATGGATCCTAATATGTATACTGTCGTACATTTTATTTCAACGAGTCTTATCTATTGGTAGTAACGTTTCGGTTTTATAACGGGAATACCAATTTGTCTTACCACCCGGTCATATCATGGACCCCTCCCCCCCACCCGTACACCAATTGACCTCATTTGGATAATCTATATACATTATCGATGATAAGGGCCCACGACACGTGTCTCGGTGGTAATTTTCCTCAAAAAACATTTAGGTGCTTTTGAGAAAAATGTATTGGATAATTCAAACTGTTGACTAACACTGAATGATAAAACTATAACTAAGCTATATAAATATATATGTGTGTGTGTGTGTGTGTGTATCATAATCATATATCCTAAAGTCATAAATATATATATATATATATATGACTTTTTTTTAATTATAGGTATATACATATATGTAAAGTTTTTAAATTACAAATATTATTAAAATAAACCAATATCGTCAATGTTGAAGTTTAAAAAAGTTAGTCAGATTTGAGAAACCCGCTTGAATTATGGAAGTATTGTTTTTGTGTTCTAATGATATTTTTCATAGAAATAAAATACATCAAAACCGCGTCTGATACCTCTTCCATTTTAGGAAAATAATTCGGTAAAATGAATTCCATTTGGCAATAAGTTGGTGAATTTAAGGTTTGTGCCTCAGTCGACAAACTAGACAGTAAAAAGTCAAAAATCTTCTTTTTTACTTATTAATTTGGATTTTGGGACACCCCCCCCCCTTTAAATATTTTACCCGACTGCCCTGAAAATCGCTAAATTTTGATTTATGCGAATGTTGTCTTATTTTATTACTAGTTTTATATGCCACAAACTAAATTATGGTTGTTTTGTATTTTAATTCTCTGAAAAAAAATAATCATTAAAACCAAAATACAAAACTTCCAGAATTTGCAATGTTGCAGTTTATAGTTTATATTATACTATTTGTCTATTCATTTTGCTCAAGAATGATAACCATATTATATTAGGTAGGTATATATTATTGTATATTAATATTATACCATAAATCAAAATATGGCAGTTTTTAATTTTAAAATTACAATTATTTAAATGATATATAGAAATCAATACAGTGGCAGCTTTGAATTGAGTTCTATGCTATAATCTAATATTGAAAAAACAAAATAACCAGTATTATAACTAGGACTATAATTTAATTAGAAATACCTATTATGATGGTATTGATAGCTACAGTAACAGCTAGTTTTATCTTGAAAATTGTATTCTCGAGTCTTGGAAGTTTTGTACTGAGAATCCGATACACAGTTTTTACAAAATTGATTAGGAAAATTATAAAAAAAAAAAATAACGAACAATATTGATATTCAATTTTAGTAGTACTTTTATAGTAACAAAAGACAGCTCTAAAACTAGTACCTATAATATAGAATCTATTGTACAACTTAAAGTTATTTCCTCTGACCTTATACGTTTTTGTTTTAATAATTTAATATATAATATGTTATTGCTTATTGTCTGAATGTTATTTACACAAACATACATTATGTATATTATAAAGAAGTAGATATCAAAAACCATAAAATTTCCATACAGTTTATAACAAAAATTGGTAAACAGGTACAGCTACTTGGGTACACGTGATAAAAATAATTTTTAAAAATAAAGAGAACTCGGTTATTGCAGTAAACCGCATCACGCACAGTATGCATGTATTTCTAAGAGACGTACGATGCAGAATACTATATAAGTATAATACAAAATTACCATTTTGAACAAATTTTAATACCAAAAAATGAGTACATATTATATTATAACGATTGAATCAAGTCGAAAATTTTTTCACAAACAAATATAATAAACATCATTCTAAAACCACTACCTTCCTCGCACCGCTCAGGAACTAAAATATACTGTTTCATACATCAAATAATAATGTTTAATTCAAAATATTATTTTTTTATTTATACTTTTTATAGTCACCGACAGGATGTCGTTAACTCGCTATTTTCTTGTGCCGAGACGTTTAATATAATAATATATAATAGAAAAGTGAAAACCAAAACTCTGCGCTTCTAACTACCTACCTACCATCTTTAATAGTAATTTATAATGTAATATTTTTTTCGAATGTAATATTATACTTGAAGTTTTTTCGAGTATTCGATTTTGAAGGTCTGATCACGATTATGACCAAATATGGATTGGAATGAAGCAATAATAATATATTCTCGGTAAGTATTACATTTTAACCTAGAAACGCGATTTTTTCCACCAACAATAATTACTCACATTATTATACAAGTATATGACGTAGTGTACTCACAATAATATGTATCATTATGGGCTTGAATAAGCACGTGTTCGCGTTCTATGAACAAATCGACATAATATAAGCCGCCAGTTACCTGTTATAGTCATTTCCGACAAGTCAAAGAGACCACTCGAAATATCGCGTATTATTACGACACAACGACGTTTAAAACTAATAACGTTGAACTGTATTGTTCTTAATTTGGATTTTTTCCTTAAAACTTGGAGACACGTGTAGAATACGAAAATACCTATGCGTATAGAGAGTCGATGACGATCGCCGAAAAGTAATAATATGTAATAACAATATTGTAAATTTATGCAAATGTCGGTTGTTGATATTACGTAGCTCACGGTCTTGTATGTTCCAAAATTTACATATGGTACAGTTATATTACCGCTGCTATTATATCGAAATCAGTTAGTTTTACCGGGCTAATTAGGCTAATTATTGAAGCCATCTACTGATATATTCGCCTCGGACGTTTTTTCACCGTAATATGTTATGCAGTAAACGAAACAAGTGCTTTGTTATCATGACATCGTTCCGTGCCTTAAAAAAACATTATATATTACGATCCATTGACCATAATAATTTGTATTATAATGCGATTTTTTTAAACCCATTTTCAGTGCAATCGCGCGTGGTATACCTACCATTATCGCTGTCGTCGTCGTTCCGACGATGGTAACTATACATAATATGACGATACATAAAAGTACGCTAAATAATGTAAAAATATATCAAATTAGAAAAAAAACATACAAACAATGGAAAAACAAGTTAGAGAAGTCCACTCTGCTAGCGTGCTAAATTCCTGTTTTCTAATCGTATTTTAAACCAAAATCTAAAAATATAGAACAATGAATAATATCTATCCTCCTAGTAACAATGGACAGACGGATGGACGAACTTACACAACGGGGATATAAGGTGTCTAAAAACTTATGTTTAAAAACCTAAAATCAATCGAATGCTTAATATATTGCAGTTTTATATACCAGTCCTTATTTTACAGTCTATTTGAGTTTGATTTGTATAAATATTTTCTGTGGAAATTGTCTAATCTTATTGACGAACTTAAATGTGAAGGAAAATATTGACCTTTTTTTATGGATCCAATTTATCCCACTTTTGTGCTTCTCAAATATTTTGGTAGTCAACTAATGTAGAACCCAAAAATAAGTATTCTCATTAATTCCAAAATCGTTACGTATCGTAAAAATTAATCATGGATTTATTGACAATTTGTTGGCACAAAATTTAATTTAATAATATTAAAATAAAATATCATAGATTTTATAAACATACAGTAAATTTCGTTTTTTTATAGTCAGTATACTTACACACAGGGTTCAAGCGTTTAAACACACCTAGAAAAACTCGAATTTTACCACCTTTTCACATGTTTATAAATGTTAAAAAGTACGACCCTTCATAAAGCCAATGACAAAAATAAATGCCGCCTTAGTCGTGTGCCTATATCGCTTAACCCTTGAGCCGAGCTTGCTTACACATAGATCTATTTATTAAAAATAACTACCAGTCTGTCATATAGTATTATTATAAACAAAAATACAAATAATATACGTAATTTAGTTGAAAGTAAATAATAGCTATAGGTACTTCAGTTATAGAGAAGTTTTTTCTTCCATCCTCTAGCACATACCCATATACTAAATCACTAATTTTTCATTTTAGATAAGCATTAAAATTATATACTTTTAAAATTATATTAATTAAAACCAATTATAATTATTTTTTAATGTCATAGTATAGCTGTCCTAAATTAAATCAACAATATAACATAACAATAACATAAAGGTTTCTAAAAACCATATCGTCATCTTCTCACATCTTGAAACAGGTCATAATCTTCTTCCTTATCGTTCATCCTGATTATTCTTCTCTAATTCACCTCCATTTTATACGCTCCTTTGAAATGAATATTTCTGTGAGTTAAGTCACTTAATTTTTTACTTATTGTCAACAGCCAGATACTCAATTCAAATTCTGATAGCTGTCACTCGAAAACATCTCGTAATATGCTCGTAATATGTTTCCTTACCTCGTGATATTGCCACTCGTTATGACAGCAGCTGTATATTATTTTTTAAATTTTTATAGAAATCTACATTGTTCAAACTTTGTGTAATTAATTTTCTTGTTTCGTAATTTTTTGATTTATATAATGGTGAAATTTACAAAATACTGCAAAATTCGAGTTTCCGATTTCTCATCGGTTTCGTGAACATTTCCAGTTCGAATATTTTAAAAACGGATTTTTCTAACAAAATTTCTCTCCCATATTCGTTACGTTGCGATTTCTGACGTGCAGATTCCTAACGATTTTGTGGGAATTCTTCCACACCATACCCAACCCTTTTTTTTTCGCCAAGTCCGAGTAATGTTCCGTAGCAGACGGCCTGTGTGTAATCGATTAACCAGCAAAATACTGTAACGGATATAAATGTACATGTATATATATATATATATATTGGGGAGAGACCTAACCACGAAGGATTGTGTGTGCATGCACCGACTTGCCGGTGTATGAAAAAAATCGAGATAAAAAACGAATCTGACGTATAAAATGCGAGACGGGGAAAGAGGAAGATGAGGAAAAAATCCGGAGAGGACGTTCTTCTCATGGCCGTAACCCGAAACGAATTTCGTATTACTCTGCCCGCGCGCTATGCTGGGTAGGGTTTATTTTTTTTTACCTTTTTTACTTTATATATATATACACGTATAATATACCTATGTATTTTTTTCTCGTTTGATTTCATTCACAAATGCGCGCGCGCCCATCTTCAAACGAATAAAAATAATAATAGTACGCTCGGCGGGCCCGCACTACGACGTGAGTCACTCCATCGACGACGACAACGACGCGTCATATATTTTCGGACACTACCTATCCGGCGGTGTATAATTTTATCCGAAGACTTTTACGTGTGTCACGTTAATGCACCTAATAATGTGAAGTACGTATTTTCGAAAAGAAATTATCTCTAAACACTGTTTTTAAACATACAGAGTGCACAACGTGTTCCCTTGACCGCAAACCTTTCAGGAAACGAAACAATCATTGCAGGACATAACGTGGGGAAAATACTGTTGTAGGTAGGTGTATAAATATATATACGAGAAGAAATCGTTCTCATAAAGAATCGTCATTCGTCATGAACTACCGGCAAAATGCAGTATATAAATATTACTAAAGTATAATAACTTTTTACCAAAAATTAACATCATATTATGGATAAGTTATAGAGTTTAGTTGTATTTTTGTTGTCACAGCCACTTATGTAGCGTAAACTGCAAATGGTAGTCAAAACAAATATTGGGTTCATAAAGTTATATTGTCTTATATTATAACTTTAGAAATATCTAATATATGGTAATATATTAAAATAATTTTAATCCAATTGGAAAAAACCTAGTAAAATACTAAAAATACCGCTGAGGACGTATAGAGAAATTTACCAAAAGGAAGGAGTGACCAATAATATTTAGGCACAATTTCAGCCTCACCGTTAAACACATTGTATAAGGTATTTTTCTTTGGCTCTAGTATCAATTTAAATTATGTGTGATAAGAATTATGTTCTGCAATAATTTAAAAATACAATATCTTTAACATAATAAGTAAATATTAAACCTATTTCGAAATATAAAATTTAAATTTTTCGTATGAATATTATAAGTGATCAGTGTCTATATCATTTTTTAAAAATTGTTCACGTGGTTGATATAAATTTGTAAAAATTTTTCGATTAAAAATGATCCGTAGTCTAAAATAAGTCGTCGGTCTGTTGAAAGGGGTCAATGTTTTAAACCTCTAAAAAAAACCCCAAATCCAACTTGCGTCATTGAAGGTAACATAATATATACCTATTAGGTAGTATAAATACTTTTTATAACGTTAAAACATTGTTAATTAACCCATAAAATCATTTTAAATCAATTAAGCTGACAGAATTATCCGTGAAATCATCGGAAGGCTATATATCCTTCTATATGGAATTCTATGAACACTATTATAATACTAATACATTATTACTAGGATTTCGCGTATATGAACTTGTATATGGGTATATGAGTATATACGTATATATATATATATATATATATATATATGAGTACTTTCCTTGATATAATTGAGTAGGGAATTGAATTATTAAACGCCATACTCTAATGTATACCACGTGTAAGAGGGATTTGTTCCATTTAGTTCGGTTGTGTAGTGTGTATAAGACAGTTAGCTGTACGTAAGGGGAATAAACAAGAAGGGCATTAATGCAATTGATAGGGATCGTAGCTGATAACCATTGCTTATTATTATATGAATTTATTATAGTGACTATTACTAAATTACAAAAATTCGAAAAAACATTACTAATATATTTAATCTTTATAGAAGAAATAAAAACGTACAGAATTAATGATTATAATTAGACCTACGCAACAAGAGAAGTTGAAATATCCTATTGGGATATATGAAAGGATAAATATTGGCTAAGTACCTAAACATATATTGTGATGTGTTTAGGATTTCGTTGCCCTATGTATACATGCATATTTGCTGCCAACTTACCCAAAACATAAAATAATATTACAAACTAAATTCATAAATAAAAGAAATACCAAAAAAGGTTATCACTTCAAATTTTCCAAAAACTGCTCACGAACATAAATTGTCTACCCTATAAAAACGTGATGTCAACGAAAATACATTTATTGAAGGGTAGTATTCCAAAACATGCTATTTTTAAAAACGCAACATATCAGGAAAGCCATTTATTTGTTTGATATACAATATATATATATAACACAAGTAATAGTACGTTTTGTCGCAACTTTAGAAACTTTGATGAAGTCAATTTTTAAATCACAATTGAAGGTCCCAGAAAATTGTTTGAAGAATAAATTATTGCAAAATATGAATTTTTCATACTTTTAATAATATAGTTATTTATCTCAAATTTCAATATTTTGGCAATAGCACGTTCTGTAAAACTATCCTTCACTACATATATACTTATGAGATGTTAATGATATTAAGATTTCCCAATAGCTAGTGTAAGAGAATCGACATATAGGAGAATCAGTGACGAAAATTCTAAGGATAGGAAAACGCACAGTTGTTCTTTCTAAAAAATGTTTACTTCTAAAATGCCTGTATAAAATAATATTCATATATACAGTTTATAACACAGTATAGGTGCAGGTAGGTGGCCGGTGGATATCAATGGTAATGATTTACCCACTCGTAGAATAAATAATTTACGCCACTACACTTGTTATATAATACGTATAATATATTTTGAAATCATATACATATAATATTAAAAATGGCGTATATTGGTGATTTGATTGACGGTGATGTTTAATTTTGCTATGCAATTTCTTTAGTAAAGATGTTTCCATCCGTATCATAGTTTCATCCTTTTAAAAACTTGTCATAAGTTATTATAAATACATAATATATTTCTAAGTTTAATATCAAGATATCTAAATATAGGTAGGTATATCTATATCTATCTGTGTATATATATATATTATATATATATATAATATATATATACCTATACCATGTATATAATTATACCTAGCTACTATACCTAGTACCTGGTATACATTAATTCGCATTGTATTTTCGTTTAGAATAAAATAAATACCCACTATATAATATATGGAATGAAATATCACTGGAATTAAAATAATTTGATTTTAATGACGTATTTCAAAGTATTTATATATATATGATGTTGTGAAAAAATTAAAAAAAGTTTTACGAAAAATATATGCTGTTGTGGCACTTGTAAATGCGTTTAAAAACGTTTTCATTGTATATATAATGTATCAAGTGGCTTAAAACTAACATTTTATTTGACTTTGGATTTATTCAAGCTACACACAGTAGAAGTATCTACTGTACTTAATCAAAGGATACAAATCGTGAATTTTTTTTAACACATATTTTTTATTACTTTTCTTCGATCTCCAGTGTCCACCGACCCATTTCGTTTTAACCGAGAGTGATCGGGAATTTATAATAATACGGCGACTTGTGGAAAAAAAAATTGTGAGATCGTCCAAAAATAATAATCGTAAACTAGTGCCGTGATAAAAACAATGAACCGAGTAGTTTTTAGTTAGTCTATATCTATATGATGACGTTTATAAAATACATGATGCATTTTTCGTTACAATAAAATGTGTTTATATTTTTTTTCTCTGGAACAAGGCGGCAAAAACCAGACATACTTGTGCCTTGTGTTCGCTCGACCGTGCTGCGAGAATTTTTATTTTTTTTTAATGTTCTTTTAAAGCTTTTTTTCATTCACATAATGCGAATTCCGAGAGGGCGTAAAAACTTAGATTTATCGATTATTTTTGCTGGTTTATTTTTACATTTGTTTTTTTTTTTAGTTTCGTGTCTCTTTCTTGTAATACACCATACTTATAAGGAGAAACCGAACGTACTATACTGACATAATAATATATACAATTGGATTTTGTATTCATTTTTCATGTATTACTGCCTATTTTGACCGAGTTATTATGTATATATTTTGGTAGGTATCGATCAGATTTTCTTAAAATTGATTATTATGTACGTAGAATCTCACAATAATGTGTATAAGTACATATAAGTGGTCTTTTTTTTATATAAACTAAATGAGAAAATAATATGCTCATTATTCGATTACTTATGATATATGTAATAAAAACCTATACATAGTTTGATAATTTCAATATTTTCTCGACACATATCAAATTCACAACAACTAAATCGGCGTATTTTTAATGTGGAATAGTGAAATTTCTATGATATTTTGTGAAATAAAAACAGGACTGAAGTCTTAAAAGAATAGTTTGTATATTTACGTGTGGTTGGTTATATTGTTATACTATTAAGTAAAAAAACAAATAAAGTTATATTATTCTCATGTATCAATTTTCTAATCTTAACTTAATATAACTTGATAACCAAAAATATGAAAAAAATGTAGTTTATACATATAGGTACAATATATACTATTGAACTCAGATATGCTGTAAATTGATTTTATCGTAACATTTTATAATAAATACACATAAAACAAAAATTTGACACCACTGTTTACTAGAGCAGGGGATCTCCAAAGATTTTATTCGAAGACCATATGAAAAATTAAACGCACATAGTGTGAAGTACCTATATATACATAAATTGTTTTTAATTTTACAGAAATATAATATGTATAAGAATTAATATATATATATATATTTATTTGATTAATAATTTTACATAGTTTGTGTTTACAAAAAAACTAATTTCCAAACTCATTCACAATCTGATAGGTAGTGAAAATAATGGACGATTCTTTTGAATTAAAAATATTTCAATTTCATTTCTTATCTCAAAAATCGTGATAAAAAAACATGGCTGAGCCATCGAGTTGTAAAATATGGTACATCTGATTAATCTGTTTCTATTTCTTAAAAACGATTTTGAAGTTAACCATTCTATAGTGAGATATTACACATATTTTTAGACTTTTTATCATCTATTGAGGGACCAGTTAAACTTGTTCGCAGATCAGATGTGGTTCGCGGGCCGTAGCTTGGAGACTTCTGTACTGGACTACAAGATTTCAAAAGCAAAATATTTTATTATTATTATTATTAATCGTCAGAATATTAAAAAGGATAGGCGTACTTCAATAATTTAGTACTTAAAATCATCGTTGTTTCTCTTTGATAATATCCCCGATTAATCAACAATTTGTTTACACTCGTAAGTCAAGCGAATAATTTTAAATTCACGGTCGGATCGAGCCTGCTTGTCTGACAACATATCGACATTCGCGCGCGCGTTTTCAGGTTGGAGAGCATTCGTTTGAAGTGCGGAGATCGCCAGATACGTTTGTAAGCCTCCCTCGACGGGCTGTTTGCAAAAAAAAAAAGTATTTTCAAAAGACCAAAATACAATTGGAAATGGATGACGAAATGCGATAAGACTGATGAACAAAATAAAAAAAAATTCTTCCCCGTTGAATATTCCCCCGTCGTTGTCGCCACACGACCCCGCGTGTTCTCGTCATTATAATACAAAATGCAAATATTATATACAGTATAATTTCGGACGAGCTAGGGAATATTAATACAATACATATTTTCTGATGATTATAATACGTTCAAGCCTTCAGAATACATGTGTGCAATAAAAGTTGCGTTTTTTTTTTAATGTTAATCCTTATTACTATAACACAAGATTTCGACAGTCTCATATATAGTAGTAATTTTTTTATCAACTTTTGTTATAAATCCAAAATTAATCGAGTACAACTGTTTGAAAATTGAAAATATCGATTATTTTAAAATTTGAAGCAGCTATATAACCTTGGTCAATTTTGGGATTAGAACAATGATTTATACGAGAAAATCAGTGTCAATATAATTCTTTTTCTATACAAATCTGTTACGAAAAATTTTCCAAATATTTAAATGTCTGAAATTAAAAATATAAAAATATTTTTTTCCTGGTAAATAACTTTTGTTAAACAAAAGTTTTGGTGAATTTTGGAATTGGAACGAAAGTCAACGAAAGAAAAAATACTACAAAAAAAATGTATCTATCGAATTTTTTTCGGAAATAACGGTTGCCGTTAAAAACTCATCAAGTCATATAGCACATGTAAACATGTGATATAAAATTAAACGTTTAAAAACGTGAATGGTTTCAACAATATTATACGTTCTCAGCTTGATCGTCCTCCCGCGAAAACCTTACCTAACCCACTGATAAAAATATGGACGAAAATATTTACATTATCAGCGTTCGTCGTCAGTCCGAAATCCGAATTGATAATTCTCAGTTGCAAATGGTGATAACTGTTACATCAAAGTATACACTTATACCTAACCTAACCTATACCTAGGTATGCCTATGCCTATTTAATGTTCGGTGTTTATAACGATTATAACTTTTTCAAGTACCCATAAATATGAAAAATAAGTGTATTAAATTATTATAGCAATTTTATACTTATGCTAGTATATTTACATTAAACACTATGACTAAATAATATAATTTAAATAAATATGATTTGATAAAATTAATAAATAATAAATATATAGTATATCTATAAATGTAATAATTCAAATAAAAGTTTAAAATCTTTCTTCTTCTTCTTCTTCTTCTTCTTTTGGTAAACGACCTTAAGATCTTACTGACCAACATATTTATCGCCACTTCTCTCTGTTCATTGCCAGTTTTTGTAAATTCTCCCCAGGCCTACTGTTTTCACATCACTACTTATACGATCTTCCCATATTTTCCTTGGACGTCCCAAGGATCTCTTTCCTTTTGGCACACTATTTCGGATCATACGTATCGTCGCTCTTTCTTTTCTCCGCGCATGCCCGGCGAGACGTGTGGAGACGTATCTTACTAATTTCCCCATAGTTCATCTGGTATTCGGTACAGCTGTATAGGTTCATAGTTTTTTCGGATTGTCCGTTCTCTAGTCCCTTCATCCCGACACGGTCTAAAGATTCTTAACCTCTCGAAAACGTGAAGTTCAAGACCCTATTATTACCGCTTGTGTAAGTTTAAAATACTTTTATTAGTATTCCGCTGGAAATTTGAACGTACAAAATCCGCCAACCACCCGTGTCACAAATCGGCTTAGCGTGACGGACGTGGCCACTCGGACAAGGTGTAAACGGGCCTTTACCATTAAAAAAAAAAAAAAAAAAAAACTATCACACCGTATACTATACTGCACTGTGTATGGTATAATTTCATGTCAAAGGCCGATGGCGTCATGCAAATGTCGGACGAGCATCAGCTCCTTTTCGCCCTCGGCCGTGGCGCAGTAGTCCCCGCGGAGAACGTGGTCGGCCGGGCGGAGCACGGGTACCGATTAATTTTTAAAACCCCGTTGGTCCCGTACGAACGAGCGCGCCGACTTAACACCATAACGAGTGTTACGCGTGTACGCGTATAATAATGTACCGTTGCAATCGGTCTCCCCTCGTCGAATGTCATCCCTCCCCGCCCCCCGCCCGCCGACTCCTTTACATTGATACGCCGTAACGTGGGTATTCCCCCGGGGGTTGGGGGGGGGGGTCCGGATCCGCGGTCGGCAGTACACGTATCCGGCCGCCCGCGCGCCAGACGTCGGGAAATACCTGCCCGACCATCGTTCGGCGGGGGAATCCCCCGGGGAGATTCGTATTTCCCCTTCGCGAGCCAAACCGTTTGGGATTATCCCGTTTTCCGGCCCAAGCCCGGGGAATACCGACGGGATCTTAATTAGACTTTTCTATTTGTCTTCTAAACGTGCCCTCTATGATATATATATATAATATAGGTATATATGCTATACGCTCGTCGTTAGTATCGTTTGTTACGCTATACCGATATCGTCTGTCCGCGTATAGTTTACCTATTACATATACCTGTGTTTATACGGGACCGGTATTTACACTAGAAACCCTTCACTGCTTGCGAATGTACGCGGTAAGTATATATTTGATTTGTCAGTATTTGTATAATATATATATATGTGTTTTGTGTGTATGGCGTTTTGGAAAAATTAGTTTTTTTTTTTTCTGTACCTAGGTATACAAACATATTGGCAGACATTTTGTGGCTAGAGACTTTGTGTATGACGTTTTCCTGTTTCGATAGGAGGTCTCACCGGAGGGCTCCAACCAGAACACCGGTCGGCAAAAACCGAAAGTTTATCATATTTTGGAACAAATGCAGATTAGTTCCCAAACGCCTTTTTAAACATTTTTTTTTTTTTTTGAATCCTATATGTATCCTTTAACGCTGAAAACAATGGTGCAATCAGAATTTGACGGTCGGACTTAGTTTAGAAGTTATAGCAATTTTCGTATCATCAAAAACGGCATATTTTACGTTGCATCTTCATATCAAAAGTGTGGTTTTTTGACAAATTAGCCATTATACCCACACATTATATTATTATATTCACTGTTTTCTTTTTTGATACCAATGTAAAATTGTGTATTTTAAAGCTTAGTGAAGTTCGGTTTCGGTACAAATACTTAATTTTTAGTTTTTTTTCTTTTAATATACTTGTGACCTATAACCTAACGGGTGAACCCTCGCAACGCAAGAATGTACGCTCCCTACGCCTACCGGCTCCGGTCACCACACTCGAGGTCCTACGGACCTCTCGATTGGAGGCTCGGCACACAAACCCCCCGGGGATGAAGCAGCAAAGAGGTCTATAACTGTACCTACCCATCGGATTTTAAACTAGACATTCAGTTCTTCAAAAATGTACGTCGGATAAAAAGCCACACTTTTGATACAAAGATGGAACGTAAAATATGAGGTTTTTGATGATAAAAAAAACTTAAAATTGCTATAACTTCTAAACTAAGTCCGACCGCCAAATTCTGATTGCACCATTGTTTTCAGCGTTAAAGGATACATAGAATTCAAAAAAAAAAAATGTTTGAAAAAGGCGTCTGGGAACTAAACTGCATTTATGCCCATATTTTTTTGCTTATTCGTCATTTGAATAAAGAAATATTTCGGCATTTTAGACATTTTATTCGGCAAAACTCGAAAAAAAGTTGATGACTTTTTCTTTTTTTTTTGCTTATTCATGTTTCAAAGATATATTTTGTATTATAGATATATTATTATAATTTGAGAAGCACACGCCCCACCCCTATAAATAGATTCTTCGAGACGGCACTGTGTTTTTCATTCCTTCTCCCCCACCCCCGCCCCATTATAAGTACGCCAAATTTGGG
The DNA here is from genome assembly GCA_025469235.1 of Pemphigus obesinymphae. Lineage (NCBI taxonomy): Eukaryota > Metazoa > Arthropoda > Insecta > Hemiptera > Aphididae > Pemphigus > Pemphigus obesinymphae. Next base: position 45,093 of record JAIPRL010000506.1, read on the forward strand.
ACAATTATCGTACTATATAGATGAACGCAGCACTGGGGATTCCTAAAAGTACGTCAGGTTCAGTAGCGCTGTCTTTGTCTAACACACGCCCAACATAGTAAAGTTGGGTTTTGTATTTCCAATTTCTTGGAATTATAAGAACATTATATTATCTGTGATATGTAGCAGTTATTTTTTTGGATAAATTAAATTTCAAGTTTTATCTAGGATTGTATGAATAACGTGATAGTTAAATTTATTAATAATTGGCTTAAAATTGAATGCATTGCAAATATAATTCCTACATGTCATAGATTAAGTTGCCTGCAATCATTTGTTCATTATTTCAGATTTTAATTCGCTCTTTTTAAATGTTCAATATATATACGTATATATGTAGTGCTTGGTGGACTGCGTTGATCACAATGTTTATATATTCTACTGTTGAAAGTTTAAATATAAGGTATTTTATGTGAAAAAAAAAGTGAAAACGTAAATAGAAAATTATGAAGTACTTTGAAAGATATTTTTTTGGTACTTAGTTTGGATAAGGAATTTAATTTCTAAATGTATCCATTGTATAGGTATCCTAAGTTGTATTTAAGAAACAAATTTAAAAAAATTTTATTATTGAATTAATTTTAATTGGGTCTAGTTTTTTTAACTTTTTTTAATCGAATTATAATTATATGACAATTTGTCATCATTACTTGTTTTCATTGGCGATAAGACGAATACAATGCATATCAAACAATGATAGTGTACACATTTTACTCTTATATTATCTCTTTTCCTTATAAATACACAACTGATCTATATCTGTATATTTATTTTGAAGTATATTTTTTTTGCACTAGGTAGTTTAATCATTTCTGATATATATATATATATATATAACTATACAGTATGTAAATATTATTTAGAAACAAAAATGAATCTTGTTATTATTACATAATATATAATATATAGTATAGGTATATAATATAGGGGAGACCAGCTTTATATTACATACCAGGGCAATATGACACATTAGTGTTTTGATTGGAAATATTGTTATTTGATGATCAAATTGATTCCTTATGTAGTATATAAATACATTATAGACTCCTTGATAATATTCCAATCATTGATAACTTAAATATGTCGTATTTATTATAGTGGTATGTCGTTTTATTCGAGTTTTAATTTATACATTATAATAGTACCTATCTATAATATAATATATATATTATATAATATAATAACTACACCAATGCTTATTATTTAATTTTTTTTTTTTTAGAAACAATGGTACCAAATTATATTCGTACAACCATACGACAATCTTGGTCAGAAATTTTATTTAAATATTGCTAAATGTATCTTTACTTTTGATTGAAATAAATGATAATCATTTTAGTAGATCATATATGAATATTGTGTAATTAATGATCTAACTATGTTTAATAATTTATAGTTCAATATTGTTACAGATTGTTTAAATAAAGAAAAATCACTAAAATTAAACAATTAATTAATAATATTTGTATACATTTAAAAAAATATAATTTATGAAAGTAGGTATATTGTTTTATTTACCCGACCCTTCAGGATAAAATGACATAGGACATTATTTTTAAAAAATAAAGTTTTTTTAAAAAATAATAGATTTTTTAGAAATTTGTTCATATATATTTGCCTATGGGATAGAAATAAGTATGTAGGCCACAATGAAGATTTTAGCTTATAATATTAACTTTCTAAAGACAAGTTTAAATAGTGGTGTATCATATTAAGCCTGTCTCCCCTACATTTATCATTTGTTCATGTGATGACCACAAATATGAGATAGATCTACAACAAAGTGTTTTATAATTTATTTAGTCTAAGTACTCTAAGCAATAGATAACTGAATCTCAATTCTTCTAGATTCGTATATATGTATAAAAATGTATAGGAAATACTGGAATTTCGACTGAAATATATACTCGTGAGTACGGTTATAACTTAACCAATAGTGTGGTGGTCGGAATCGAATAACCATTTGAGGTATTTTTTCTTAAAATACACAAAAAAACATTGGCTATATATATCCCTATATACTACCTATATCAAATACGTGTATTTGGTCGCTGTTGAAATTGGCGATGGAAAAACTAGACATTTTAACATAACTATGCACTATCAAATAATATAGTATATACTCTACTGAAATTGTACACGAAATATATCACGTGAAAACAGTAAAAAAATCACTATAAATTGTACACGAGACTATCTATATAATATGATTTTAATTTTAAACTGCGAATCCGTGCCGAACTACGACGCATTACGATACTAAATATTTCACCATAGGAGTGCATGCATATTTTATGTAGTTTTAAAACACGAAACTGAGGATTCAATTTAGGCACGTACCTACTATTCTACTACCAAAATATATATGTATATATACACATTGTGGAAACTCTAATTAAAAACATTCAATATCCTTGTACAGAGCCATGCAATTTGAATTTTTTTTTTTTTTAGTTAGTTTTTATAATTAGTAATACACATTTTTACAAAAATTTTACTGTTGATTAGATATGCGCATGCGCTATACAAATTTTTTCTTAAATGGCAACCTCCTATTTTGTTAATTATTTTTTGTCATAATTTTTTATGAATTTTAATGGGCAAAACACTTTTCTAAGTTCCAAATTAGCTGAAATATGGCAATTTAAAGTTATTAGAATGCGGCGTGTTTTGCTTGATTTTTTATAAAACGTTTCAAAATTATTAGTAACTACAATATTTAGAAAATGTGTATTAAAATCAAAGTGATTAAAATAAATAATTAATATCAGGTTTTACTTTGTAACTCCTAAATTTGTACCGCAATGTAAACCAAATATTGGTTTTGTCATCAATTTGCGAAACGCGTATCTAATATATCTAGTGTGTATATATAGTCAAAAGTAATTATTCGGCTATTTATGATAAACTGCAGTCTGCTCGTGAATAGTTTACTGTTATTTATTATTCACCTTGCAGTAATTGAATGCTAGCAGATAATTTCGGAAGGGATTTAAATCCCTAAGTAAGGGATTAAACCCTCAGACATGGTTTGATTATTCTCACGTTTTGTTTACGTAATAATTAGCGTTGTTGAAACAATATTATTACTATACAAATACATTAAAACGTTATTATTATAATATTATCATCTGCGGTTAATTTATAATACATTATAGTGGTATTCTATGCCGTATTTTCGGTTGTGACAAAGATTGTTTGTATTGAAATAAATCGGTAATGGAATTTGGAAACAAATTACGAAACAATTTTATATATTTTCATTATAAAGACGCCTGTGGGAGTTTAATTTATTATTGTAAAGTGTTGGGGTCGTAATGGTGTTTACATATTACTTTCACTGCTTTCAAATAATATTAAGTCTTCGTGGGACACGTCGTTTATTGTATCTACAACAAAACACGAAAAATGTTAATTAATACTATATAATATATTGAAACATATTGTTATAATGATAAAATAATCATCGAATCCTCTAAAAAAAAACATTTTAAAATTTTTTAAATTTATAAATAATGAAGAATCAAAATACTATAGGTAATTAAATGTATTTATTTATTTATATAAAGTTTTAATAAGAAAAATCCAATTGAAGTGTCAGTATAAATTGTATCTTAGATTCGTAATACATATAATATGACTATTAAAATTATAACGATATTATGAGGGTGTTATTGTTTTTATAATATACCGAAATTTGATTATACTGTATGTTTATATCGACCGAGACTGTAAAATAAAGTTGAGTACAGTTTTTACAGTATGAATCCGTATATAATAATGGAGTTTACAATTTATATTTTAATAAAAAAAATAATAATAATAATGTAGTCCTTTCTAAATCGAAAAACTTACTCATTGGAACCGAAGTGGTTAAAATATGAATTGTATAATTCGCATGCTTAATGAAACGAAAAAATACGGGTTCACATATTTCGCACTCAATTTAACTCAAACCAAAATTGCATTGTAAGGGTATAATTTTTATAATAATTTAATTTGGTGTGACAAATGTCATAAACGATCATCGAATTCACGTGAAACAACGTGGACAGACTAAGCATTACTTAAAAATGAATATAATCCTTTAGCTGTTAAAGGAAATACGCAAAATCCTAAGAACTAGGGATGTCGACTTATATTTTATTTATAAATAATAGAATAAATATTAAAAGATTATATTTTAAGTTTGTATAACATCCTTCCTGTCAAATATTTTATTTACAGCCAAACGATGACTATATATAGTTATCTACTCTACATTTTTTGATCTTGATTCTTACTCTTTTGATAACTTTTTTAATTTTATAATTATGTTCTTTTTATTTAGGCAGTATAGGCTCCAAGAGTTTTCTTCAATACCATTATAGTTTATACTTGTAAATTGGACATATTGAACATGAACTCTACTTTAAAGAAATTATTTGTCAAATATCCGACTAATTTTTAATAAAATGAAATGTATTCATTTGTAATTTATAAACTTAATAATATTTTAGCACATTAGGATTTTGCTCAGAATAGTTGTTTTTAATGAGATAATTTATCGTATATCGATTTTAATTTTAAAATAATAATACGTTTAAAAAAATAATATATTTACGTCCTTTATAGATACTATTTTTTGACTGTATTTTTTTTATAGTTTTATACTTTCGTTATTGCATCGACCCGCAGAGCCCCTGGGCTCACTATTTTTTACGCTTTTACACTTAGGTATATCTATATATAGAAATGATGAGTATAATATTTCTAATTAGTTTGTTTACAAAAAACGGGTTTAATTTTCAACATACCACTTTTTATTATTCCGTTTTGTGAAAAACAAACAAGTTGATTTTTGAACACATGGCTATTAAACTATATATATATATATATATATATATGCGATTGTAGCAATTGCAAAAACAGGAAATTTTAAAAAATAAACCGTTAATGGCATTTTTATATAAGTATGTAATGAAAATTAAAAGGATACTATCGCATACATTTGTCGTAAGTCGATCGATAAAAGTGCACGGAATGGAACCGGGAATATTTTAATAGGATAAAAAATTATTGTTATAGGTACTTGTAGTATAAATTATTAATTTATTTTTTGTGTGTAATCGGACGGACATGTGCAAGACCAGCCAAGAAGGAGGAGTTTGTCGACACCAATAAAGTCGTTCATTCCGCACGGCCGAGGTAATTACACATTGTTTTGGCGCAACACATGGTTGCCTTTTTATTTTTTAATCGGTTATCCTCTCCCCTCCCATCGGCCATTTCACAAACAATATTTAATAGTTTTAAGTAAAGGGTTAAATAAAACGTTTTTTTTCTCATTTCCTATGCTTTACTGCAGGACTCTTTGTGTTGGGTAGGGGCATGTGCAAGAACTGTTTTTTTGGTGGCTAATATAACGGGCGTGAGAACAAATGGCTAACTCCGTTATTTGTTTATTATATATTATATATATATTTTTTAATATAATATAATCGAACGATAACATATTCATTATAAGCTAATAAGTCTGTGAAGTTTAAGAAAACTATAACCTAAAAGGAAATTGGAGAAAATTATTATAAATAAGAAAATAATGCTTGAAATATTCCCTAATTATTTACTATATCATTAGATTGACGTGGTTAAAACATCAAAACTTGTTGATCACTTTTTAGTAACTTTTATAAAATATTTAAGTATGACTACGTTTTTTTTATGCATTTATAAATATTTTGGGTAGAATGAGTTGAGTATGATTTTTTAAGTAAAAATCTTTCTGATAGAATATTGATTATAATTTATCTATAATATATCAATAATATATTTATATTATATTTTGCCCAGGTATATTTTAGATTTTTTCAGTAGTTATTGCTTAAGCTTAATGTAAAATTACTGAAAATAATAGAAATAAAAATTTTAATAATTTAGAAAATTAAATTATTCCTACTAAATTTCGCTCGTAGTTATTTAAAATGACCAAAATCTATTTGTAAGTTTGTTCAATTAAAATTATCTATTTATTAACTACTAAATAAATATGATGTAAAAATTATATAAAATTGACTTCAAGATATTTATTTCTCCAGTTTATCACTAATTTAAATTTGCGTATACATTACTCATTTATTTTAATGTTACATATATAATGAAATAAAATCATTCAATATTAGAAAAAGTTTACTTAAGATAATGTATTGCTTTAAAAACATTCTATAATACACTATACCAAATACTTATATTGACCTACTATATTTTACTACGTAGAATAATATAGGCATTGAATTCCAATATCTCCAAAGTAATATTAGCCAAATAATACTGATTCACGTTTTATAGTCTTTTAAAATATTTTATTAGATTTCTTTCGTTAATACTATGATGGTTAGGGAGGGGATTAAGACTTTATAGCTCCAACAGAAATTAAATTATTCGTTTATAATAGTAGGTATATACCCTTAAAAAAGTAAATATACGCACTAAAAATATCAAAATAAGCACTTAAAAATATATTTAAAACATCTTACATTAAGGAAATAATAGATATTTGACTATAATATTATAATAATGTATGACATGGGTATACTTACATTTTATACTGTAATATCTACTAGTATCTACTATATATTGTATATAATTTATAGTCTATTACATAGATACAGTTTTTAATCACCTCATTAAATTGCTTTATCATAGGTACCACATTTTATGAGAAATATTTAATTTAATTTTTCTATATAAATATAAATATATTTTTACTACGGTTATACCAAATTTTATACTCCAAGGATTGATAAATATTTTGAGCATTTATTAAAAATTTAAATTACTATATTTGGGATGTTAAATATGCCAAATAAAATATATCAAAATTCCCGAAATTCCTATGCTGAAAAAATACCTTACTATTTTAGTTAAATATATAAAAAAATACGGATTAAATCGATTAAATACTTGTTACGTATACTGTAAGTATACTGTGTAGTAACAGCTGACAAATGTTTTTATTCAATTAAAATTCGTCCAAAATATAATTTTTAAATATCTATTGTCATACAAAATATGCAAAATAACTTCGAGTGTACAAATTGTCCGATTAGACAGTATTTTGACAATATCCTGAATATGGACGAAAATACATTGAATTCGTAAAGTTTTGTATCAATGTTCTTACAATTACTATGATATTTCTATATCTATTCCACATACGATGATGAAGATTCAAAATAAAGAGTTTGTTAACAACTTCATCATTTATGTTTAATTAACTGTTAGGATATATCAGTGGAATACCCAGAACTTACAAAGGGGGGCATTATTATAAGAAGACCCTTATTGGTGAACAAAAAAAAAGAGAGTATGAATCAATATCTCCAATATATCCTTCATTTAATAGTTTTTAAGTTTAATATTATTCGAGCAACAATACGGAAGTTGGTCTAGTATCCTAATTATTCTTCTTATTATTATTATTATTATTGTCCGTAATTTTAGATTAAACAAAGATAAAAAATTGCATTCAAAAAATGATTCTGACTATAGTTCGGTAAAAATAATATAATTTTTCGATTTACATAAATATTTCATTAAATTGGTAGTTTATCTCAGTTTATCTAAGTTTTAGAAACCTACCGAGGAAATACAAATATGACGGCTACAAAGTTTTATAAGTTTATCTATCAGAAAGCTATTTGTATCCGAAAACTCTTATTCGACTCCTACCAGAAAAATTTCTTCACAAACACTACAAATTTTTTTTTTTGTACATCTTTGCGAACGTGGTTATAAAACAAGATATATATTATATATATTACTATTATTATATAATAATTATCATATTGGAGTATGTTTTGAAGTATACCTACCTACCTACACAGATGTGGATACAGTGGTCAAGAAGGGGCGGTGGAAAAGTTTATCAACCTATTTTTACGCCGATTTAATCCCATTTTTTTGTAAACGGAGAGGGAATTTTTCCCGTTGCCCCTACCTTTGCACCTATCTATATAATAATAAAATTTTAAATATATAATTTTTATATGTATATAATAAATATACATTTTCTTACTCAAATTTACAACGCAATGATCCGTTTATCATATTTCCCCATCTTATGGATATACTCTATTATATTCATACTCAACCACAAAAGCCACCTGACTACCCCCCCCCCTTGTATAGACCAATCAGCCTTCTTCCAACCATCTCCAAACTTTTCGAAAAACTTCTTTTAAAGCGAATATTACTAATAGTCGACGATACCAAAACTACCCAACTCTCAATTTGTTTTTTGTAATAATCATTTTAAAGTACCTACACCAGATACATCGTTTGGTTGACAAAATCTCCTTTGCTCTAGAAGAGAAATTATACTACACCGGAGCATTCCTTGACGTTTCCCAGACATTCAAATTCAATACAGTTTGGCATTCAAGTATCCTTTATAAATTAAAATAGCTTCTTCCTAGCCACTACTATGTAATCCTTAAATCCTACCTTGAAAACCGATATTTTCCGTTCGTATAAATATCTCCACCTCTCTTCCTACAGAAATTATAGCAGATGTACCTCAAGGGGTAAATTGCTCCTCTACTTTTTTAAATATTTATCTCTGACCAGCCAACCTCAAACCAAACATTAATTGGTAACTTTGCCGATGATAAAGCCATAATAACCAACAGTTCAGATCCAGACTTTACATCATATCCAAAACCATCTCGGTCACCTTGAAACTTGGTACACGCTTTAGGGAGTTAATATAAATGAATCTAAGTTAATCTATTGCACCTTTAATCTCCGCAAGGGTAACTGTCCGACACTCTTCCTTAATAACCAACCTCTTCCTATTGTCCAAATTGTATGATATATTCGTATCCTTAATGAACGTCGACTTACTTGGCTGCCGCACATAACTAGCAAAACCCGCCTACTAAATGAGAGACTCCGACTCATTCACCCATTGCTAACCTCCAAACCCATAAAACTTCCCACCAAACTCCTTCTATATAAGCTACTACTACTAAGACCAATATGAACATATGGTATTCACCTATGAGGCGCCTCAAAAATTTCAAACATCAGTCGTATTCAAAGATTTCAATCTAAAGTCCTACGCATAATTTCTAAAACCTCGTTCTACGTATACAACCACACTCATCACTCTGATCTTAAAATTCCATTTATCACCGAAGTAGCCAAACTTTTCTACAAACGTTTCAATAAACGCCTAGCTACCACAAAAGTCATCTTGTTTCTGAAATCTTATCCAATACAATCCCAGGCAATCCAATTAAAAGGCTAAAATGGCAGTGGTATCATGACCTGCTAACTTATTACATTTAAAAAATATATTATGTATTATTGTTGTCGTAGTCTCTCCACTGGAGATTTCTATAATTCTGTCACTTACGCTCTGTATCCCATAGCTATCATTTATTCTTATTGTTCCTTGTGTAACAGATTGTTATAAAAATAAATAAATAAATATATATATACATATACGCTAATATATCTGCGTACCGTGGTATACGTGTGTCCTTATGCAAATGATTTCGAATGGAAATAACTCGGTTCGAATGGAAAATATTTAAAAAAACATATTTACAACGAAATTTCCGACACCGAGAGGGAGACCTCGTCGACAATGGTGGGGAGACGCACAATATATTATATCATATTTTTACGAGATTCGCGTGTACATAATAACATAATAATATTAATAATATGCGATACAGTGTGAGATGGCATTTCCCATCTGAGAACGCCGCACGTACTATACGTTGCCGCCGCACGCGACTTTATAATCGTTTCCCATCGGAAACTCCGCCATGGTTACTGTAATGCATTAACGTCCGTCCAATTGACATCCGCCGACTCCCGTTTACCTCACTATACACACACACAATAACATTTTATAACACATTCTCTTGTCCCGAGACTTTCGTATGTGTGTGTGTTCTTATGTGTATATTATTCATTTGTTAAAATATGTGTGCATGTGTGTAAGAACAACGAACGATAATAATATATATGTATATTATGTGTGTGTCATGTTTTACACGCACGTCGGATAATCGGGGCCCCCCGACGGGAGCCGCTTACGGAATTCGTCCGAAAAAATACACACACCTCCTCTGTATAGACGGAATAATATTATAATGCCCGTGTGTTCATTGTTATGTTAAGTGTGTGAGCCGAGTTGACCGAAATTTTTTATTTTTATAAATATTCCAATGTAAATTGTATATAATATACGAAAAGCGTCGTATCGCATTATGACGACTATCTACGACTTATGTACGATCACTGTCGGTCTCCCCTCCTCCGTAAAATATACATACTATTATAATATACAAAAATGGTGTATAAGTATAATAATAATATTAAGTTGTGTGTGTGATGTCTTTTCACGATGTCGTGGTATAGGTTATAACTTATGTATATATATATAGGTATATGCACTTTCTTTGGTATATTATCACGATTTAATATTTATAGTAATGGCTGTGCCTATAATTTTATCAAAATATATGAACGTTATATATAGTATATATACAGCGCCCGGTTTTTGGATACATTTTTCATTTTTATTTCATTTTTTTTTTTCTGAATCTATTCTCGTGCGTATATTATAATGTTATATAAAGTTGTCCCCAGTCGAATCTACTCTAAATAACGACGCACGCAATATACTTTTACGCCAGGGAAAAATCGGGATTTCCGCAGTTATCAACTCACTGCGGAGAACAATTCGAAACACGGGTTTATCTGGAGTGATCAGGAGCGGCGAACCTTTTTCTTGTTCAAGTGTCAACATTAAATATTTAAAGTTTCAAAAAAGGTTCACGTGTCGAAAAATATTCTCAATTTGTGTTGAATACTCAACCCAATCCAATACGGTCTAAGAAAATCGTACTCGACCGTTAACTCTCTGCCCAAAAATCAATAATTTAATTCCCGCTAATAAATATACTAACAAATTTGGCATAAAAACCTTGAATATTAATACTAAAATTATCCTAACCCTACTCGATAATTTTAGAAACCGGACTGATTCAACACGGTCCGACTCGAAAAAAACATAATCTATCTGCCCAAATAGACCGTGAAGGGCTCTAGTATGTTTTTATTTAAAAATAATAAAGTCATAGTTTTATTTAAGTTATTGTCTTTATGAATGGGCATTAGGCTTTAATATCAATTTAAAAATTAAAGATACCTACTATTATTATTTAGTACTAAAAAGTATAATAATAATTGTAAAAGTCAATTTGAAGAAGTTTTATTTTTTCGTTTGTCACTGATTAACTTGTCTCTTTTGACATGCGTGCTATAGGTTCACCAACACTGGTATACAAGAATGACTTTTAGAGAAATTGGACAATGGTTGAAGTGGCTATTTGGTCTATACTACTATACTTGAACTAAATGGCTGATTTACTATAATGGTTTTATGGCTTAATAAACCTATGGACTAACAATTAAGTCAATTTACTAATTATCTTATTCACATAATATAATACATACCATTTATTTAAACTATTTATAATATATTGTGTAAATTAAATACAAATATCAGTAAGTAATGTTAATGGAAAATATTTCTATTCAACTCATCTAAATGTTTTTGTATTTACATTAAAAAATATTTGTCTTAAATTAGCTTAAAATCAAATGGTATTCATTTTACGAACCCTAGTGTCTTATACGCCTTACAACTAAATAATTGGATGTGATAATGGAAATTAAGGTCAGTCGATAAAAGGAGAGCTAGGCCTTTTCACAACTTGTTGGTGTAAGATTAATGTTGTTAATCGAGTAGTTGTAACCAATTAAAAGACGGGATCTGGAGAAAGACCTGGACTGGCATTTATTCACATTCAAAATTTAACCAATAGACACAAACCAATTTAAATTGTTAAGTTCGCCTTGCAACAGGAGACAGTCGAATTCGTTCCTAATTCGACAAAAAAATCTTAGGTCATCCGCGAAAACTGGGATATTGCAATTAAGGATAATTTTTTAATACCATTAATAAATAATGCAAACAGTAAAGGTGATAGGTGTCCTCCTTGGGGAACACCCGATGGAATAGAAGAGATGTCCGATTTACATTCATTGTTTTTCACCCATTTATGCCTACCAGATAGGTATGATTCAAACCAAGTCAATAGCGGATCACCAAAACTAGTCTTGCTGAGTACTTGGAGTAGAATCTTATGATCGACTCTATCGAAGGCTTTTTCAAAGTCTGTGAATATAACATCAACCTGGAACTTAGTTCAAAAACTCTTAAGGATGAAATTATTTTAAGGACCAACAAATTCTTCACGGCTCAGCGCCCTGCCCTAAAACCGTACTGCTCATCAATTAGAGTCGGATTGACTAAAGGCAGAATATTTTTGAGTACCAGCTTTTCAGAAAACTTAGCAATAAGGTCTTAGATAGAAATTGGCCTGCAATTCCTGACACACAATTCATCGCCTGATTTGAAGATGGGAGTGATAGAGCTTAGCTTCAATAAAGATGGTAATACCCCTTCATCTAACAAATTTCTGAAGATTAGCCAGAGGGAGATGGAAAGAAAAGACCTAAGTTTAAAAGGGAAGGTTCCTGGAAGCCCATCGGCCCTGCAGAATTTACGTTTTTTAACTTATCATGACCAAAATCTACATCGGCAATACTAAAGAAGCAATTATTGGGTAACATGGGTGGGTAAGATTAGTGTTACTGTTGGAGGCGGGAACAGAGTAAACTGAGTTTAAGAACTTAGAAAACAGGTTAGAAATGTCTTGTGGACTAGAACAAGAAAAAACATCTAAGTGGACAGTGTTAGGGATACTACTTTCAGACCTGAAGTTATAAACGAATTTCCAAAAGGAGCTGGCGTTGTTTTTTAATCTAGCCTCTGTACGAGTAATATAGTTTTTAAGACCTACGTACGCCTTCGTCATGTCGTTGATTTGTGGTTTTTTTCAGTATTAACGTTTTTGCGCTGCGAAAACAGTTTTTTTTTCTTCTTCGTTCAACGACCGTCGATATTTCTGCGACCGTTCTATCGCGCGTACATCTGTGTGGACACCACCCCCGAACGGCTTGTAGAAAATCGTTGTCAACGGAAAATAATTTCGAATACCAGTGCTCACCGCAGTCGCCGGATTCGTTTATATTACAAGGTGTCCGTCGCGACCGTTACCGTTTATTGGCTGTTGCTTCCAAAATCGTGCTTATCATAGTTACGCGAACGCCACGCCGTCGTCGTTTTCACGTTCGCGTTTCATATACATTTTATCTGTAAATGCTACGGCAATCAGTATCGCCTTTTCCTACATTTTATATTTCGTGTCGCGTGTGCACCAACGTTAATACCACAAACGAACATAAAATCATTGTTTTCGTACAACTTCGTCGTCATCCCCGTCTTCCGTGTATTCGCATGTGTGCAAGAGCTCGTCGCGGCAGCTGTACCCCGTTCGTACGCACGTAATCGGCGTTGGTTTATACTTCACGCGTCCCCTCACCATTCACATTCCGCAATCTTTGATAGCTTTGACTACGGATCCATCCCCTCCGACATTCAGGTGCTCCGCCGTACATTTATAAAATTTAATATAACAATATTGTATTGAAAATAAATTGTAGTTTTAAGTTCCCCCCCTCCTCCGTCCCTTGCGATTTCTTAATTAGTTTTAAGTTTTTATGAATACAGTCCGCTAATATTTATTTTGTACATATATACACTTGGTATTTCTTTATTAATTTATATATACAAATCTGTTTTCCTTTTACACCTTAGTTTACCTCTTTCTAAAACGTTTCCCGGCTTCAGTCATTTTTCTTCTGTAAGGTAGTTCGAAACTAACATACGATACTATATTCGTCAGATGTGCCGACGCCACAAATACTGTTGCAAAACCAGGTTTCAGACAAACAAATAAATACATAATTAAATATAGAAACATAACGATTAAAAGTATTAAGCATAGATCTTAGACCTCTACAATTTTAATAGAAGCCAAAGGGCACCTGGGCACAGGTGAAGGCTCCCAGTTTTTTAAAGAACATTTGATGGCCTTCGGAATCCCATTGACATGAGCAACTATGAGATCAAATTTTCAATCAGCTCGTTTGTGTTTCAGGTCGGCATGTAGGGCACGAAATAGGTCACATTCCCACTTAGTTTATCATGGACTACACTTATATTCTGGGGCAGCAAGCCAGGCTTTTTGGCACGTTGTATATCATGCAGTACTCGAGACCCATCTTCACTAGAGTTGAAAATGACTTTGTGGGGACAGGTGCCGGAAGGTACCCTATCCACCCCTAGCAATTTAGAATAAGCTAACAGCGAAACATTCAGTGATAAAAATAGCTCGGATAATTTTGTTTGATCAGCAGAGATTCTAATAGCCAGGATAGTAGAGCGCATGCAGGTAGACCACGAATAACAACATTCTTTGCGCAGCGTTCACGGTTGTAAGTCTCAGTAATTACCTAACCTAGGATGACGAACTGGAGTTAAGGTCTCAGGCATTTGTGCTATTTTCAATTAGGTCGACTCCATTTCTGTGAGTAGATACCTCTTTAGGAAGCCTATTATATAGGACTTTTTAATTTACACCAAATAAAGGCTAAAATAATATTAACTATTTATATTAACCAATTGCTGAAATAATATTACAGCGCTCTTGATTATCATTTATTTTAAACGCATTCGATGACGTTAACAATTCGACACGCATCTGTAGAAATTCGAATATAAAAACGAATAAATTCACGAAATCAACTCGATAGTAATTTATACATATATACTATATAATATAATATTATAGTGAATTAAATAATAGTATATTAGGCATACCAGGTATGCAGTATAAATTACCGCCCCCACAAGAATTCGGTTTCTCCTGATTAAATTTACAAAAACATTTTTTAGATAAAATAACATTAATCCAAACACATGTGTCGTGTATAAGTACGAGTTTTAACTAATGCAAATTTCTACGTCAATTAAGTAATCAAATTTAATTGACTCGAATGAACGTACGCTGTTCGACCGATAACGGGGTAGATCGTACATACGTCATATATACATGATACACAATATATTATGATTCTGTCTTATATAATAATAATATAAGTACAAATATAGACGTTTATAATTTTTATTTTTTATTTTTTTGGCTATACAGTTGATTATGTATTTTTCAGCCAAAATAACTACAAGTACGAAACATGGTGTATTTTTAAAATAAAAAATAAAAACTAGGATATTAAAACATAATGTTATAATATTATTATATTACATAATATTAATTATTATTTATTATGTACTACTACTAGTAGTATCTTAGAAATTATTTTATTTTCGTACCATCATTAATTATAACATAGTATGTATATTATTTGGGCAAATCGATATGAAAGAAACAGTGAATTTTTATCAACACACCACAAAATTACGATGGGAATACAGTATAATTATCGATTTGGCGTACCTGCTTAAATATAGGTATATATATATATAATTTAATCGATTTAAACAGACGATGAAATACCTACTTAAATATTAATAAGTTTCAATATTCACAAGCAATACCTACCTATATATATTATCGTATGAATATTCTACATTTGAATATGATTTATAATGTAGGAACACACTTATAATTTTTTACGAGTTTGCCAATTACAATATAATTTTACATAATATACTTCCAATCAATAAAATCTTAATACAAATATTGGCTGTGGTAATTATAATAATTTTGATTTGAAGAAAAAAATAATTATATAGGTAATACGCAAGTGTGATTTGTACATTTTGTTTAATTTCGTGGAGAGAGTACGTATGGGAATCGATTTGTTGGTTTTTTCGCTGAAGTTAAATACAAGGTGTTAAAGATGAAATTAAAATGTAAATTAATAAACGAGAAAGAAAGGTGTTTTGAAAATATGAAATCATGTCCGTATATGTATGAAGCCACATACAAAAAAATATAATTAAATACGTAATAATAATCATATAATATATTATACCCAATGATTTATTGGATTTATGGTAAAATATATGGAACTTACCTGCACACGGGTATATATTTTATATTATAAAAAGTGGTGAAAAAGTAATTTAAAGAAAACAATATATGTACTTGTACACGGTTAGCGATCGGCTTAAGAGGACGTGGCACCCACATTTGCTGTCTCCGTCTATCTAATGGGCAATATATAGCAAAATTACACTACGCAATACAATAAATGTGGTGTCTACGTTAAAATTAGAGTTAAAACTTTCCTAAAAAGGAGAATATTTTCTAGAAAATGACATATTTTTTTGTAAAATTTTGTGTATTAAAGAAGTTACAGCGTTTTAAGTTTTTCTTTTTATAAACGCTGTAAATTTTTTGATAAACAATATTTTACAAAAATAATATATAATTTTCTAGAAAATATTCTCCTTTTTAAAATTGGTAATATGTGTTTTAACTCTAATTTTAATGTAGGCACCATATTTATTGTTTTGCGTAGTGTAATTTTGCTATATTGCCCATTAGATAGATAGAGACAGCAAAAATGGGTACACAGCATGAGGTTCGGTGTCGATCCGAGAGAGGCTTAATTAAGTGATTCATCGTAAACATTCTCAATTGCTTACATACCCAATAATATTTAATAATATATTTATTATTGAAACTGTGTACAGCTTGTTTGTTCTGTCCAACAATACACACTACATAACGCATATAAGTAACAATAATAATAATATATAGTATATAATATATCAAATCTGACACGTAAAAATATTCAGTCCCGGTGACAAAACCGAAAGGATTTTAGTACAACTATATAGAGTTGATAGTTATTAGATTCATGTATGAAGCTTCCATTTAAACAGTACACAACTCATAAATATTGTTAAAATACTGAAATAAAATAGATGAATCAAGCTAGTGGTCTTGTATAGTCGTTTAGTGAAATTTGACTTTATTTAACAGTTAATACCGTTTTGATAACTTCAACAAATGTCACATTAATGTTTAATCAAATAATCTTCAGAGCATGGATATTTGCATAACATCAAGGAAGGGGGGTTAGAGTATGTTTTGAGCTCCCCCAATATTCTCTAATACTTCCCAAAATCATTGCTAATATTTTTTGTTGGTGGCATTCAAAATTATTATCAATATGATGTTTGGTCAGAGAGGAGGTCAAAAGGACTTATCTCCCGTTGTTCGTTCTATTGATAAATAGTTTAAATTATTACCCCATCCCCTAATTCCAAGGCCTTCAATAAAATACCATTCTATACGCTCATTTTTTTTTTAAACGTTCATATATTTATACATTTACAATGTTGAACTAAAATAATTTATATATATTTGAAGAAGTGTACATATTAAATTTCAAAGTAATAAGAAATTATTTAATTCAATAAAACAATTTTGATTGGAGCTTTGGCACAATAATTAATTATAGGTTACCATGACAATTGTATTTGCTATTTTGTTATTTCTCTTATATCTATTTATGAAATATTTTCGTAATAAAATAGTATATAGAATTTTTCAATATGGTTTAATAAACTGTCGAAAAAAATTTTAAAAATGGCCTCTTTATAGTACAAACTTAAACCAATTTCCTATCAAAAATCTCTTTACTCTAACTCCTATACTGGACTTGTTCTAGAAAAAAAAATATATAAAAATAAAACTCAACTAGGCATATAGTTTTAAATTTACATAAGTATACGCGACGAAATCCGCATGAATAAAACATCGTTGTGATTTAAATGGCATATTTTATAATACAATTCTGAAAAAATAGTTCTTAGTATAATTTAAAATTTGAAGTTCCATTGACATTAGCATATGATTAGGTTCTATAATATTACTATTATCATTGCGTAATATAGATTAAAGGCTAAAAAATGACTTTTAAAAAGTCAAAATTATAAAACTATATTCAAATGGATTAAA
Source organism: Pemphigus obesinymphae (assembly GCA_025469235.1). Taxonomy (NCBI): domain Eukaryota; kingdom Metazoa; phylum Arthropoda; class Insecta; order Hemiptera; family Aphididae; genus Pemphigus; species Pemphigus obesinymphae. The sequence goes on from JAIPRL010000506.1 coordinate 63,095, forward strand.
TCGATTTCTATATAAACGCGCGTCCGTCGTACATTTAGTATACGTGTATTCGTCATCGGAGAGAAAAAAAACCATAACTATAACACGTGGATATTATATAATATACGATCGGTGAATGACAAAGCACAGGAAACTTTTTCTTCGGAAAATAATACCTTTTACAAGTACCTATGTGTAAGAAATATATATTTATACGTATATATAGTAATAAAATGTTAGTAGCTTGCGGTTTTGAAGGCAATTTTGAATTTATACGAAGGTTTATAATATATATATATACCTAGGTTAGATATAACTATGGAAAGTGTCATGCGGTATACTGCAGCCCTGTATATTATGGGATTGCCAATTTTGTACGGCCTGTCGGAAACATATTTTCAATCGAAGTTTTACCTATAATATGCTTAAATTTTTACGGATGATAGAATTGTACACAATTTTTAGTAATAATGTTATATTCAGAATAGTAATTCGGATTTTAGTAATAATTTTACCAAACTTATCTTTTTCAATCGCCAAAAATATCCATATATATGTGTATAACATTGTTCTGCATACTTATATGGTCGAAAGCAAACCCCAGACATGAATACCTGTATAATTATTTTTTTTTTATTAAAAAATTACTGTTAACAATACCTAGTTTGGATATATCTGTGTAAGAAGATATATATTACGGTCTTAATATTATAAGTTAATATTATATTATTGTGAGCATTTTTCAATTTACATTTATTTATCATACATCTCATTTCAATAACTCTGAATCTCTGTTTAAAAGTATATATAACATAAATTATTGTTGAAAAATAATAACAGACAGTTTATTGACTGGTTTCAGTATTCATTTGGAATATTATCGGCCCAATTTAATATTATAATTATGAAAAAAAAAACAGTTTTAGTCTTTTCCAAAATTGTTAAAATTAACACAATGTGTCTATAAATTTAATTTAATTATACTATTACAATTACTAGTCATAGACCAAGCCTCTTTTTGATTTAAGTTGTACCTCTACTACGTTTTCCTGATATATTTACAAAACGAAAATCAAAATTTATCTTTTAACACTCCACAGTTATTTGAATTTGATTCGATAGTGTGTGCGTGGGGCCTATAATATATTGGTTAGGTTAGGTTAATGGTCCCGAAATTATTCTAATATTGTGCCGGTGAATTTTTAAAGAAAAAAATAACGTTATAATTTTTACGTATAATGTGCCGAAAACGAGTTTACTCCCATACGAATTGATGAAATACAGTAATAATACGTTATATTTGTTAAATATTACGTTCATCGAAAATATCTACCGTATGGCCCTTGTGTATATACACATAAAACAAGATAATAATATAATATGCAAAAAAAAAAAATAATCCTTCCAGAGAAGATTATTTATTCACGTGTTTATTGTGTTGAGCCGAGGCTATTTAAATAATATCCTAATAAAATTAAGCTTTAAACTTAAATAAAATATTACGCTAACGTGTTTTACATTCATAATTATGCATAATATTTATCGTATATTAAAATAATATTATACTCTGGTAACGCTGCAGTGCACCATTTGGGCACATAACATTTTGACGTTTACGTTTCGAATATTTATTTTGTTCATATTTATGTCCCCGTACATTATTACATATATGTATAATACGATATAACTAAATGAATCCCTGGTGAAATATTTCAAAAATAATTTTTCGCACCTACGTGTTAGTATAATAAAATTTCAGCCGATATAAACAAAAATAAACTAATAAAACATTCATAATATGAAATTGTATGCATAAACTGTAAACACCGTACATATTATTATCGCCTAAGAAAGAACAGTTTCAAACGCAATATGATTGCGAATTGAGTTCAAAATGATATATATCTTTATTCAGTGAATTTTAATCATTGTAATATCATTGAAAACCCACGAGGTTCTAATATACAAAATAAATCCAGAATAAAACATGTATCTCAAATTATTACCCGAGTAAGAAATTGAAAAATAATGAATGAGGAAGATGTTAAAATATGAAAAGTACTATATACTATATATTCTATACTTTATATATAAATTATACATATACACCCAATATACTATAACTTATTCAGAAACTTTTAAAGATAAATAAAATACAAAATTGTTTTAAAAAGTGATACGAATATTAATAACAAAATATTATAATTTTTTATATATTAAATGATTAAATGATTGAAGAGGTATAGAGACTAGAGATAAGCATTATTTACTTGACCAATTAAACATTTTTACTAAGCTTAAAAAAAGTTAATAAGGCAATATTAAAATAAGTCACTAATTTATAGCTCAGCTGCGTATTAAATAACTTATATATTGTTTTTAATGTTTTCATTTAATAAAGCAGTATTCGTTTATTTTATACGGGAGTTAGAACTTATTAATTTTCTGTATCAATTATATACATCTCAGCAGCGTATTTATAGATGGTTTATGTAGTACACAACCCCATTGAAGTTATGGAAAATCCAACGTTGATAAAGTCTGCATTGCTATAAATAACTTGAGAAATATTAGTTAGGTTAGCTGACTATAAAGTGTAATAGTTATTGTAATGAATAGTTTTTTATTTTAACGAATATTTATCGACGAATTTCAACGAGAAAAATGAAATTTTATTTTTATAATAATATTACTGCCAAAACTTTTAGATGGGAGCTCCTTTTTTGTCAGAAATTATGAATTCACACACCTTAGTTTTATGTAATTTTTCCCAAGTACTTTAAAAACCATTTAGTACACGAAATTCAATACAGTTTTACTACACTTATGAAGTTGTATATCGGTTTAATTTATGTATTTTGGAGCAAAAAACACGATTTATTTTTTCAATTTTGAATCAGCTGATCTGACGGTTCTTTTTAAAAAAAGTTATATTGGGCTAGTACGAACCGAAAAGATAAATATTTTTTAATTTTATAATGTATATTTTTATGATATCTGAAAGAACATTTTAATTTATTAAAAAAGGTTTTATTCAACCGTATAGATAATATATAAATTAAACTAACCTACTATCATGAATAACTCATAATTGACTCATCAATTTCTAGCTCAAACTACTGATCGTAGAAAGTTGAAATTTTCAGATTATATTCTTTTAATGGCATAGACGCCCACCAAGAAATAATTTTTCGGAATCCGACCTTCAGGTTTTAAAGGGTCAAAAAAGGGAATGTGGGATTATATTATTATTAATGAAATAGTGAATCTATATAATCTAAATAATAAAGCCTGGCATTCATTTAATGACCATTAAGAAAATGTGGGTTTCGTTTTGAAGATTATTTTATTATAGTTAGTCAGGATTTGGATATAATTTAATTTACCGATTGTGCTCAAGAAGAATCAATATTAATACCACATATCTTCTGAATATCCTTTTAGGTACAAGAGATTTTGTGTAATCTGCAGTTTTCTCTAAAGGTAGGTTTCTCTATGACAATAAACAAGTCCCAGGAATAGTACTGAAATCCACATAAGGAATAAATGCTTCTAATCAAGGCTGGGCAAGTTGACGATATTTTTTAACTCGTTAAGTTAAGTTAATTGAAAATAATATAAGTTAAGTCAAGTTAAAAGTTACTCGTATATTTTTATTAACTTTTAAAGTTAAAAGTTAATTTTGAAAAAAAAGTAACTTAACTTAGTTAAAAATTCAAATTTCCTAATTAGGAAAAAAAGGTTGATATACCTAATCTATCGTAACAAGGTAAAAAGGATGGTTATTCTTTACGCTCAAAAAAACTACTGGGAACTTCTTCTGCCTGAAAAAGTGTATATAGGTACATGTAAAAATAAAAATAGTACAACACGTAATTTTAAAACCCGTGCATAAATAAGAAATCAGAAAATAACTCCTAACTGCCAAGATACCTACATTATTGTTTGGTTCACACTAATGTAGTATAAAATAAGCAGTATCTATCACTTCAATATATTTTCTATACTGGATAGACATAAATAACAGCCTCCATATAGTTAAAAAGGCCAGGCTCAGCCTAATATTCGTGAACGGCCAACGTCTCGGCGTATGCGTGAGTGGTGCATCGATTCTTATCGATTACGTACAAGCTATTGTGGGTACCTACTAAAATTGCGTATGTTACCAAAAAGTAAAATCTTCATTCAAAAATTTGCATTTTTCTTCGGAAAAAATTTAACTTAATTTAGATACTTTTGTATAATGTTAACTTGAAGTTAACACGTTCGTTTTAAGAAAAATGTAAGTTATTAAGTTAAAAGTTAATCTGAAAAAAAAGTAACGCGTTAAATAACTTAATTAAAATTAACTTAACTTTTTAACTTAATTTTAACTTTTAACTCGTAAATGCCCAACCTTGCTTCTAATAATATATGGACAATTTTACGTATACTCTAAGGTGAGCTGGCCTGATATTGTGGTCTAAGAATAAGTCATATATAGGAGAAACGTAGCTTAAATCTCATATTGTAGGTATATTTATTAATTATATATATTATAGGTATATTTCAATTTGCTTTATTATCTTATAAAATATGAATAATAATAATTTAAAATAAAATAAAATAGAATGTTAAAAAATTAACAAGATTTTAATTTCATAGAAACTACACCAATGATATAATTAATAAAAAATAATATAACCATTCATGTTTAATTTACAGGCCACAATAATTCAATTTATTGAATTATTTGTCATAAACATCTTAATATGAGTAACACCGAGTACTGATGACTATATAAATATAATTATTAATTAAACAGTAACGGGTGAACTCTCTTTTGAAACCGGGTAAAACTTTTCACGAGTGAAGCTAGGTAATTCAGATAGTTTAATACCTATATTGTACTATTTTTAAAGCAGTTTAAAATACACATTTAATGTCATATATTTTAGTTATTACGTCAATACCCATATGGGTTTTTTTCTTGGGTAAAAATTACCCAGACGTGCGTAGATATATTTTTAAAACCTCGACGAAGGTGGCAGTTATTCACGTTTCTAAAATATATTAAATAATTTTAAATTTATCTCCCGTTTTCACAAAAAAAAAAAAAAAAAACTATTTTTGCCCAAAATAAAAATGGGAACTGGTCTGATTGTCAATATTATAGTTATATTATGATGTTTGTATAGTAACTAAATCTTTTATTTTGGTCGGTTTTATACATACGATTACTAGAAAGTAAAAATATATAGATAGGTATAATAATATATAGGTATTTGTTTATATACCTATTATTTTTCAATCTCGTCTTAAAGTTTAAACTATATTATTGTAATATTGCTCGAGTGCAACACCTACCGGGTACAACTCCTTGTAAGTGTAACTCCTTTTAAGTGAGACTACTGGTAAGTACAATATCTTTTGAGTGCAAAACCTTGAATTTGTAACTCCGTTTGAGTGTGACCCCTTGTTAGCGTAACTTTTTTTTGAGTACAACACCTCATTAGTAGAATTACATTTGAGTGAAATTCGTATAACTTGGTTTATGTATTTTATCGAAAATAACATTGTTCATTTATTTATTTTAAAAATAGTCCGCTTTTCGTTCGCTTTTTAGAAGATGGTCGATGAAAATTGATCGAACATAATATTCTCAAATATTTATAAGAACTCGAAACTCGTTTAGCTCGGTTCTCTAGCTCAAGTGTAGGTATATGACATCACTATAAATGCAAATAAACATAAAAAAACATCACAAAAGGACACAGTGGTCCTCCCCTTACCTTCCCCACCCTGCCTTATAATATCACTATTGGTGAAGTATATAATTGATATTGCCGCGAACCGAACGCACAAACGGTTTGGTCGTGGGCCAGCATTTATCCGAAGAGTCCTCCTTGTGTATCGCGCACACGTTTTGTCCGTCCGCATCTCCATGTACATATAACAATAATATAATTACAATATATTATATACTCGCCCTTTTAACATAATACGACGAAGCAAACAACAAACCAATTTGCGTTATCGCATTTTATTGTTGTGTCGAGTGCTTTGTAAATATCGTTTACCTTGGTATATATATATATATATATATATGCATACATATATATGTATGTATATATGTATGTATGTATATTGTATGTATATACATGTACGCATAGGTGAAAAAACCAAGACGGCGTGTATACGAGTTATACACATTATACGTATTATTATACCGTACACAATGGAAGGCGGTCGTGTTTATTTTATTCGCTCGGGCACATAAAATTAATTAGGCGACTACGAGAGCTCTGTAGGTATTTCGACTATATACACGCAGCAACAGAAACATCTGTCCGGCTGTAAGGCGCACGTCGGTCGCATTGGTGGAGGATGGGAGGGGGGGTTTACGATATGGGTATAATATGGGAGAGGGAGACTTGAACGTACTCGGGGCGTCTTATCGGGGGGACGCATCTATTTCGAAAAATCACCCCGGCGTGGGCGAAAGGATTACACATTATAATATCATATATACATATATACAGATAGTACAGCAGTAGATATACTATATCTAATACCTATATCGTATGTGATATAATGTGTATAATAGCGGCTACACACATCGTGTGTACATAAACGATTTTTCGAAACGTCGATCCGCAGACAGATGTCTGGAGACCTCGAAGACGACCGCTCGCACATACCTATACCCACTATGTACATATTATAATAATTTATATTGTGTGTACGTGTAGGTATATATGTACATATTATATACCTACTGCCTTCAGTAGGTATAGTGTCGTGTGTCGATTGTATTGCGGTAAAATGGAAGACGCGACACCGCGGTCGTGTGGAGACAAAGAAGATCGACTTCTATATACCTGCGTATAACCCTCTCCGGCCGCGCGGTTACCGCTACCGCAGTCGCGGTATAAGATCGGTTTCATTCAATGGCGGAGATTACAAAATGTATAATGCGTACGGCGGGCGAGAGGGCTAATATTATCGCGATAAACACGCGCGGGTGGACCTCGCACACGCGGTATCCGTCGTCACACCGCTCGTCGTATATCCATCCACCGGGTAGTATCGCCGCGCAGCCCCACGATCGTATCTTCTGACGTATACGACACCTCAATGTGTACAGGTGTCGGCCGATTGATTTCCCTAAGCTCCGCTTGTGCTCGCGCGCCGGTAAACGGGTTTCGCCCGGACCCGACTCTTCGGCACAATGGCACGTTTATCTCTGGTAAATCGGGTTCGCCCACTGTACGCGGCTCTACGAAACGAAAAGCGAATGCGTTATTCGATGTACGTATGTCTATCAAACATCAGGCAGGGATGCCACGTATAATGCCCTCGAAGTTTAGCGATTAGAACGTAACATGGAAAACGTCAGAGTTTAAATTAAATTATAAATTTGAAAAAAAATCATCACCAATATATTTTATATCACCATCATAGGTCTGTAGATAGTTTTCAACATATCTTCCACGGATTAAGATAGTATGGATGGCCATTACCCAACGAGGTGTTATAAAGTGGATATATTGGAACAGTTTTACTAGCTCTCCGAATGAATTAATTATATAAATCAGTGTGACCATATTTAAGATAAACAGTTGTCGCTTTGTATCATTGTATAATTTTGAATTTGTTTTCATAAAATGGCATAATATATAATTAACTGGTGCATATATTTCACTTCATAAAGCGCTAATAGTACCTTTCCATAGATATCAGCTGTCCGAGATTCAGTTTTGTGACCACAGCATATATCATAGGCCGATGGGCATTTCATATACGTATTATCATAATCCGTGATATCTACTTTACCTTAAGTTTGAATACTTACACACTGTTCAATTGATGATCATTTTCATTTTCTTTCTATGGTAATATTGAACTTACCTTTCTAATTGCTTAATTTTTATATAGTGTTGAGTATAGAGAAGTTCCTATTTTTTTACTGTTACTCTATGGTCTACATTATATTTTATAGATACTTAAGAGGATATACAGGCGCAATTGATATTTCCGTCTAACCAACTAAAAATATAAGAAATTTATATTTAGCGTTCTGATTACAACTTCATTAATTCTATTTCATTATTATTTCCTTATTTAAAAATGTATATACGAGATTATTATCTACGTTGTAGCGTTATTTTTTTCGAAAATTTTGTAAAGAGATATTATTATTTTAAAATCCCAATAATTTAAATAGATATATTCCTCTTTACAACATCATCATGTAGCCTTTACAACTCTGTAAGTGTTTTGGCTGCCACTGTCACCAACCTCCAGTAATCACGATCCTGGATCCTCTTCTCCCAATCCGTATTCGTTATATCTAATCTCTCTAGATATTGATGTACTCCATCCATCCATTGTTTCTTTGACCTACCTTTGGGTTTTTTCCGGTTGGTTTATACTCGTATTCGATTGTCACCTTAGCTTCATTTGTTTCCTTTCTTCTCATTGTGTGTCCAAGTCACTGAATTCGCTGAGCGTTCGGGTAGCTTGTTTTATGAGGTAGTTCGATACCCTTCAGTACCCTTTAGTTAACTTCGCATTTTTTTTTTTGCGCCATTTATTTATTGCATTATTGAACACTGGTCTACATATTTTTCTCAGTATTTTATTCTCAAAGCTTCTTAGTTTTAATTTAATTTGCACTGTAATCAACCATACAAAAGTCACATCTATAAGTTTGTATTATTTTATTGTTGGTCTTTAAATAGTTATATTTAGGCGCACTTTTGTTCTTCTAGAGAATAGTTTTGATTTTAAGTACCTAATTAGTGTAAAAAAGTCCTTTCTGTTTTGTGCAAGTAACTAGCTATTTCGGCATTACCAGTGATTTACACTCTATTATATTACTCTTTACATTTATTACAATTAAAAAAAAAACAATATTACGGTATAGATAATGGTCTCGTTTATCAATTTGGTAATAGCTAAATTTACTGTAATATTAGAAATTGTTAAGTTGTGATAAGAATGGCCAATGTAGATTTCCTATATTTTCAATTGGTTAGATAGAGACAGCAAAGCGTGTATCTCCAGAAATAAGTATAAATTTATATTTGGTCAATTTTATGAGGTAAAATAAATGATTTCAGTTTTGTAAGGTTTATATCAAACTTCTTTCTAAGGATGGTATTGGTATACCCTCATCCAGGGTATTTTTTGTGAATATTTACTGCGTATCCAGGCATCATTTCAGTTTTAGCTATGATGGGTTGGGGGGGATTTAATTTGAATAACTATGTTGAAGGCCACTTATCTCTTTATTGCTACTTTGGCTTGTGCAGGGTATTGATTTTTTGTAAATTAAAGATAATATTGAACCATTCCTTTTTATACATCGTATATTCATATTTACACTTAAATTACTAATATGCAACAAATAAATAACTTTTTATATTATAAAAAATAGGTACCTAAATAATTTGTATTTATAATATTTCAATTTCTTAATCATATTATGTACATGATTTCAAGATATACAGTTAAGCCATGATTATGTACAGAAAAATTATAAAAAAATTTAAAAATTTATTACATTTCATAACATATGGTGCTTAACCTATGGTTTAATAAATACCATTGAAAAACGTTTTTCAGCTACCCAAATGTGTGTTACAGGCCTGGAAGTATTTAGACTATATAGTTCATATAGGTACCTACCTCCATGAGCATAGTAAAGTTGATGTATGGTGTGCACAGACATATAAATATATAAATATAAATATTTATATGTCTATATAGCATAGAACATTATAGAAATGTCACTCAAGGTGATAAGAGTTTGTTTACAAAACTGAGGACCCGCCCTGAAGTTAGTAACGTTAATTCCGCTATATATCATATATATTTTATGCATTTATTAATGCAAGCATCTTCAAATCATTGATTACAGTGATTATAATACAATATCTATTATCAAAATTTGTTAACAGCTGTTATTTTTAACATCCAAAGTCACCCATATACTTTACACAGAAAGATAGACAGTGACATAGCTCTAGTCTATAGTGGTGTGTCTAGAACTTTTATTTACATCGTACACAAAATAATTAGTTTCCGTGGTCAGATAATATAATTTAATATCTTTTTTATGTTCAATGATATTAAAACTAATAATGTTTTTAAAAGACAAAACTTGAAGTCATAATGTATCTGTTTGAAATTCTATTCCTATATTGTAGTTTACCCGCAACGAATAAATCCCATGTAAATAACATCACTCTGAACCTGAAGTAAATATAATTTAACTAATATTATTATAAGGATTACGTTCAGTGTTTGTCACCTAACGCCCTCTATGATGTATTACCATAAATCGTTCAAATTCAGTGTTGTAATTAGAAAATTTGTTTGTATTTAGAATTTAAAATATAAAATTATATTTATGTCCAAAAATAAAACTTTGCGCATAAAATAAAGTTTTTGTGTGATACATTCAATGATCAAAATTCCTGTCAGTATAAGGTAGAAGCACTACGCTTGTTAAATAAAGTTAAAGTAATAGATTTATTATATCTGAAAGTAATAATATATCATTTTTTTATAACTTTTTTTTTTTCGTCACTATAATTATCATTAAAATATATATAAAAATATATTATTTCCTGAATAAACATTTGAACATGTTTTTGTAGTTTCTCATTCACGTTTATCAACAAATTACAAGATTTTGAGTACAAATGTAATGATTGGATTATTTTTTTATCAAAAATTGCTCACAGAAAAAAAATTAACGTCGTTTTAAAACCAGCAAGAAATCGCTCTGGCTTCTTTGCTGAAAATCTAAAATGACTATGAACTATCAGGTAACATAATATGATTGTTCATTAGAGTCAAATTATACTATATAGTATAGTGTATTCGCTTGTTTACAAGACAAAAATATTGCAATAATTTTTATTTTTTATATTTTCAATAAATAATTTCGAATTGTTTGTAAACAAATCGATTATAATCAATATCGGAAATAACGTCTCTCGACTTTATTTAGTGCGTATAGTTAGATTTTGGATTGAGGGTGTTACTGCAACACAATATTAAGAAGAACTAAATATTTACATTTTATTATTACAAAAAAGTCAGCTTTACGATAATGTTGTATTTGTAAATATTGCAGTTGGTGTTTATCTTTAAAAGAGGTACGCCGAGGTAAATATAAAAACGTTTAAAAATATGAATAATCGCTCGTGTTGATGTAACCTTAAACCGATTAAGATGTGTACATAGCCCCGCTATTCATATGGGTATATATTATATTCAATGCGTTCTGATGAGAAAAAAATGTTCGCCCGACTTAAAAAGTTCCCCCTGCAGAGAAAAGTGAGAAATACGTCACGGTTATTGGGTTATACTAACAATATAAAACTGTTCATATACATTCGAGCGTAAATAAATATTTTTTATTCGTTATTTTCAATCAAATCATTTTATATCCAGATATAGACGAGTTGTAAAAATAAGTCGTCATAGATATTTGGTTTTAGAACGCATTGTGATGGTATTTCTGATATTATTATTTTAACGCTAGGTTCAAATTATCCCACTGGGACACCAAGATATTTCTCAAATTTATTTGCGAATGAAGTTTTCCTGTATTCGAAATGAAATTCTTAAAATCGACCTAATGAATAGAAATATAAATGCAGGTGCATATGTTTTGTGAAAAATATGTTTTAGGTGAATTTCATTGTATTATTGTAATATTGTAAAGATATTTTTATAAATTAGTTTAAAAGTAAGTGAAAGTTCCAAAAAAAGCGTTTTTATTATAGATAAGTATAAATAGGAATTTATAATTGTTTGGATATTTTGATATTTTGTTTGGAAACTTAATAATATTGAGAGAATTAACTACATATTAAATACTTAACATTTTCTAGTAAGTTGTTCTTAAGTCTGTCGTATATTTCTAACTAATAACGATTATAACTATTTCAAACTATTTCTGTATACCCACTCTCAATATCTATTAAATATTTTATGAACATGAAAAATGCATTTTAGTGTTTACAAGTATAGTTGAATTTTAAAGTAAGTATTTTTAACAAACAATTTTAATAAGTTAAAAAGCCGTCAATATAGAGATGATGAAAGTTGATCCCTTTGCATTCGGTCCAAGAATAGGATACACTATTATTATTATAATATTAAATTCGAAATCAATTAAAAAGATAAATGATTGGTTTTAAAAAACGATTCTGAGTATAGTTCAGTAAAATATTATAGTATATATACACTTAAAAAATAAATCGATATCCATGACAAATATATTTGTTATTCATTAAAATGTCTGGTTATAAAAGGTAGTTTTCTTAAGAAAACTAATGAAATAATCAAAATATAACCTCTATCAAATACCAGACAGAACGAATTTTCAGAAACTAATTATTTATTCAAAAATTCCTGCTTGATTTCTTCTACTCAATAAAGTGTATACAAATATAAAAATTCATCCATACATCCATTGTAACACTAATAGTTAGAATTTAGCCCCGAATCTAAAATTTATAATTGCTATTGATTATTATTTTAACGTGTTTCTACCCCCATGAATTCGTGTTACACATGCGTTAGATAGGTAGATATACTGTTTTATAACGTTTTCATTTTTTTTTTAACCTAAAGTTTTAAAATTCTCAAGAAAATATCGAATTTCATTTGCATCGAAAACGCGTTTACTATTGTTTTCAAATAACAAAAATGTCAATTTGTGGATTAGTTATAACTTATGTTTTGAGATTATTATTTGTTATCTTGTAAACGGTTTATAGGGATTCGTGTATCTGGCAACCAGTTTATTTATATTCGGTCACCCCTTTTTACCGTAATAAGTCTTTGTTTAAACGGAACCCTTAATTTTGTTGTACAAGGCTGCAGCTGCAGGTATTTATCGAACAATGTACAACCCATTTTATGACCTCTTGTCATTTAATAAATAAACATATATTATATGAAAACAGAATTATTTTATATAGTTTTTATTTTTTATTTTATTTAAGATAATATTTAGTAAGAATGATAATATTTTATTATCAGTAGTGGATTTTGAAAATATTAGTATGTGGGCGTGAATAAGGCGTCCATATAAACAATACTTAAAATTGTATTGACCATCTTATATATACTCCTTCATATATATATAGGTAGTAGTTTAATTATAAAATAAAACTAATTAAAAAATATTGAAAATTCAACCTTTATTTTCCTTTCAAAACGATTTTCAGCCGAAAAATTCTACTAGCTTCCTTCTATATCCCAAAAAGTGTATACATATATGGAAATATATAGATGTCTATATAAATCCGATAAATATGACATGGTAATTTGTTAATTTTCAATATTTCATTATAAGATCGGTAGTTTTTCGTGACGCTTATATAAAATGTACTAGGAAAATTAAAAAAAATATCTCTATAAAGTACCAACTGGAACGAATTTCTATCAAAAAAATATTTTTTCTTAACTCCTTCTAACCGATAAAATGTATATACGTTTATATAAATAAACATCATTGTAAATACTAGTACATTTCTGACTACACTAAAAATTAAAAATGTAATACATTACATACATTTTATGTATATATTTTATACCTTTACGGGTATGGAAAAATTCAAACACTAATTTTGACATAATAATATCATATAATATATATATATATATATATATAAATCTTTATCTTGAACTGAACTGCACGATTCCCATTAAAAATTATTTCGAATTAAACTATTTATTACATTTTTATTGTAATAGTACTGTTGATTTCGTTTGAGATAATATAATTTTGGTATTGTGATATTGCAAAATACTTACAAATAATACATATATAAACAATGTAAACGTTCAATAAGTGTAATGTGAAAATTAATATTAAAATATCATCGGTTTCTGGGAGTTGAGGGGGGGTGGAGATTATACTCAGTCCTCCTATTGGAATCTCCAGGAAATTTCCACTGGTACTAGGTATTATTTATAAAATATTATATTATAATATAATGCGATGGGAAATCCTATGAATCGGTCAAACGATTGAAATGCGCACGATGACTCTCCTCCTCAAACATCGGACCTCTCATTTGAATATCAAAAGTCATTCTTGTCTACCTATATGGATCGTATATATTTTCTTTATCCGCCGGTTCCTTCTCCCATTCGGCGTGTTCTCCATATGACTATTGTATATATGCGAGCATTTTGATTATACGCATCGATAATAAGGCATCGGTAATAATAATAATAATAATAATAATAATAATTGAGGAACCAATCCTTCTTTGGTCAAGTTCAGGGAAAACGAGTCCATAGACGACGACGGCCAATATAATATATAGGTGGTTTGAATTTATTTTTACCTCTCGGACCTGAACGGGGAACAATACGTTGAATTTACATTCGAAACATAATTCAGTGATGAGATTGGGACGTATATTATAATAATACGTTTATATATTGCACAATATGTTATGTGGATACGAAAAATCACTGCAGTATATATAAAATTACACACACACAGACACACACACACACACACACACACACACACACACACACACACACACACACACACACATATATATATATATTATATAAAATATATTCCAGTAAATATAATATACATATTATAGAGGGTGAGTGAACTCCCATTTTACAACGATTTTCTCGTACGCCATTTTCAAAATACAGACAAATATAGAATATACTGAAAACATTTTGCTATCTTAAATATTTGATGTGGCATTAATAGTTAAATCTTTAATAATAAACAATTAATTAATGTAAAATAAATGATGTTTAAAGTAGCATAAAATTTCATTAAATATTTAATTATTAATAATGTTTAAAATTCAAGTTCAATATAAGCTTTAAAAACAATGTTTAATTCAACATCATCATTTTGTTTAAATTTCAATGTTTATCACTCATAAGATAATCCTTATAATAGAAGGGGATTGACTTAAATAAATTATAACACCTATATGTCATAATCTATCAGTTTCAGAAATAATTAATTGTAAAGTTATTCTTCAGGGGGGATATTTTTATATTTCCCTTCCCTGACCTCTCATGGACACCCATGGATATTTAAGGAAAAGGGGAGAGGGTAGCTTAAATTTGGAAAAGATAGATTCATTTCATAGCTACCTGCAAAGAAGGTCTTGTGTAATTGAGGGTATACATAAATTTGGAATAGTATAGGGTAATATAGCACGTCAAAGGTTGGAAAATGTTTGAATTGCTACAACGAATTCAGATCAGACTTGGACTGATGCCAAAGTGTATTAATACACACTATATATATATATATAGATATATATATATATATATATATTATACATATATTACATACCAAACGTTATTTGGGTATATTAGTACCTGCTTTGGCCCCTCAATAGGCACCTGTGGATAGGGAATTCAAGAAAAAGGGAGATAGCCAAAACTTCGAGATGCTAGGTCCACTTCCCTTTGGCTTATAAGCAATCCAAAATTAGGGTTTAGACTACTAAAAAAATGTACTACTAATGTCCTATTTACTTTAGTGTACAACACATTTTACTACCGATCCAAGTCCGTTCTGGCTGTTATTGAATGCGTGACAGCAAAAAAATTCTTTTGCCATGCCTGTAATCGCATTATCGAGCATTTATAAACACAATTTCGGCTACGTTTGTATCACTGGAGAGTAGATTAGTTGGTTAAGCATGAGTATAAAAATTGTTAAGTACCAAATTAATGGTTTGAATCCAATCGCCGGAATTAATATTTGTTTCAAAATTTATGGCAAAACAAAAATAAAACATGTTCTAAAAAGAGCACAATAATAAGATAGAAAAATACAATGAAAATGCAAGGCATACAAGATCATTTTTTTTGGATCCTGAAACGCGGTCCAATGTTTAATTTAACATTGCCGTACAATATTGAATTGAATTTTGTCGTTAAATGTTGTATCAAACCTTCTAAAAGTTATTCAAATCGTGTTGACTGAATGGTTTAGCAATATTTAATTAAACTAAATTTAATGTTAATTAAATGTTTGTTTAATGTTTAACATTACATTAAATTGTGTCATTTAAGGTTTAATAAATGTTTACATGTTTATTGGGTTGAAAAAAGTTTGCAAAACTATTTTTTAAATTACATTGTTGTATAGGAATGCATTCGTGGAAGAGAACTGAATGCAATTTCTAAAATTTTTATTCTTTTTCAGACAAAATGTTTAACATTATAAAATGTTTTCCAGCAACTAAAAAAAATATTCTTTGAACAAAATTTCTTCACGTAATGACATTCGCATAAAAAAGTTAGGATTTATCATTTAATTTTCAAAAGTTAACCCTTAAATTGCACTTAAATATATAAACCTTTTAAATATAATTTTATTTTGCACTATATGGCTCGGTATAATCCGTATAATTATTCACTATTTATCTATTATATTTTCGTACATTTCAGTTACATAGAATTCAATCACTCTGTATACTAATACTTGTGCATGTAGATATGTGTGTGTGTGTATGTGTGTGTGTGTGTGTGTTTTAGGATTTTTATTTCTTTTAATTGGAATTCTGCGGAATAAATAAACTCTGCGGTGGCTTTGCGGAGGCAAAGTTTTTCATGCCAATAAAACGGATTTTTAGGGTTCCGGAATCGTAACTTTGGTGTAATTATTTCGACAAACAAATTGTCGTCGTTTGAAATCAATACGGTCCCGACGACCCCATATACACATTATATTATACGAATACCGAAGGGACATGGGAAAATATATACCATCGTTAGATTTGATTTTCAAATACCACGTGTTTTAGTGTTTGTATCGGGCCCGGTAATCGAGTTTATTTTATACTTTGGATATCGATCTGTTCACTTTTGTATTAATTGTATTTGACTTAAAACTCAATCAACGAGTACATTCAGAATGAACTTTTGTCGTCGTTTCTCTGTTTTTAACCCATAGACGATCGGATATTCTGCTGAATAATATTTAGGTTGTTGTATATAATAATATGATATCATTCATATATGCCCTCTTCATATTTACCTTCGTCTTTTGGACGTAATATAATTTCAAGTATCTATATATTTATAGTGATTAAATATTTTATTTTATATGATTCTATGACTCTATCAAACTACATACCGTTTACTATTTTGTAGAGTAAATATACAATTATTTAAAATTGTGTCATGATAAGACCTATCTATTTAAAAATACCCTAAGAAACTGCAAAATATGCATTAAAGAAGGGTCTGTTAGAGGGGGGGGGGGTTGGAATAACTTAGCTCGTCTGGTAGAAAACTCTTGATAGAATGTTGGATTTGAAAGTCACGATAAACCATTATTCTTTCAATAAAACGATTCTGAGTGGAGCTCAGTGTAATAAATAAATCAGTAATCCGTAACTATGACTATTTATATTTATTATTTTTCGATCTATAATAATTTTTCGTTACAATCTGAAGTTTTGCTTATTCTATCTAGGTATAGGTACTATCTAGAATACATTTTCTATACAAAAGAAGCACTATAAGTACTCTAAAACTCCTCCTCAATTACTTCTACCTAAATAGGTGCAAAAAAAAAAATGAAAATAATTAGAATAAGAAAAAACAAACACCGTTGTAAAACTAAGATATCCATCACTTAGGAATTAAAATGGTCTTAATAGATATACTTAAGTATTTAAAATAGTTTTTAAATTATATACTAAATTTTAATTCAAGTACATTATAATATTTTAGAAATGTTCATCAGTTTATTAATATACACGAGTAGGTATCATATTAGATAATGTATATGAATTTGTACTGGTTTATATTTTAAAATTTTTTACATATATGTTATGACTCATGAGTATTTTTTACGTACTTTTATCGTATTACATAGCCATATAATGTTTTACCGGATGTTCGTAGATTTTTGCCTCCGGGCCATAATGGTAAATCCGAGAACAGTTAGTTTTAAGTCCGACTCACTAATTCCCGGATTATCTTGTTTATCCACTTATTCACTAGAAAAACGTTAGGGGTTCGAAGACTATCTTCTAAAAAGCATTCACCATTATCCTAATCTTAAAAATAACCGAATATTATGGATCTCAATATAGTACTCAAAAGGTAGTAAGTACCTAAATTTAGTATAAATTATAAAGTGTTGTGCTTAAAAGAAGTTTCAACTATCTATAAGGTTTTACACTCAAAATGGAGTTATATACATACAAATACAAGTGTAGTGTCACTCAAAAGTAAGTGGTAAGTATACGTATTGACTTCAAGCGACTAGCTAGTATATAGGTACACATTATACAGATATATAGAAATAGATACGAGATCATTTCGGTTTAATTTTACTACAATAGTACGTATCATATTCTACCGAACATGTTTTGATTCTTACAATCCAAATATTGTTCTTAAAATAATATCCAGCTTCGTTTGATAAATATTTGATGAACACGGAATTTTAAATCTTATTATTGTGTAATATAATATTATATTTTATTATTCGTGTAATTTTCATTGGGCAATTTTACAACAGAAACATCCGACGAATAAATTACGCTTATCTTGATTATTATCGGATACTTTTATAATTATATTTAATAGAGTATTTTAATATAGTTTATAAAACCGTTTATAAACATTGTTTGACAGTGTGCTAAATAGATATGCGCCGCAACACTCGGGTAAATTCAATTTCATTTTGCTGCGTGGGACGCCGCTAAATACCTATAATCACTTCCTATTTATGGAAACCGTGGATAATTGAGTCTGGTATATTTCGATAAATGGTGCTTTATAATAATATATAAATATATATTTATATATATATAAAAAAATAGATTATCGTTTTATGAACGTCTATATTATATGATATATTATTGTGTATAGGAACCGGTCCTGGGCGATCAATTTTACATTAAGCGTAAACGTTCACCTCCTTTTATAATGTATTAATTTCAAGGGAAAAAAACAATTTCGGTCGAACTTCACCTAATCGATATTAGATGATATATTATTATATAATGCCGCGTAAGTGCAGCAAGACAAATTTGTCATACTAATATAATATAATATGTAATATAATTATATTACATATTATAATATATACAAGATCAATAAGTAGTAGACCATATGAAAATTATAATTTGGTAGGTAGCATGTTTTATAATAGTTAATAGTTAGTTGTATGGATCTTCTACTTTTAGGAAGTTTACATTTAGAAAAACAAAAATGTTTAATAAACATATAATTTAGATTTTAGATTGTATTAACATAATATGGAAAGCCCATATTCTTAAAAGGAAATAATATTACAGATTCAATATAGACTATTGTCACATCGTCATCTAAAAATGAAAATATCTTATCTTAAAACAAGGAATTTTTCAGTAGAACATTTTTAACAGTTTAAA